>CATIWQ010031555.1:0-30072 GCA_949673415.1 Euphorbia schlechtendalii
AACAACACCAGGTAAATCAAATATTAATACTTACTATTTACCCACTTTTAAATGTGTTATATTGACATGTGACAATTTTGTAGGAGAAATGTAGGAAGGCAACGGAGAGTAAAAGCTAGGACACGAACTACCATCGAATGGGTTCAAGGTCTTATGCACAAAGTCAACAAGAATGGGCTAAAGAAGGTGCTTATAGCACAGTGATGGGAATTGACCATAGCACTGCTTCTTCAGCTGAGCTAAGCAGCGCAAACTACATGCTCGGAAGAAGTATACTCGATCATGAAGGAAGAAGGGTGATTCCCTTGGAAGAAATAAGAGTCGTGCAAAACAAAATTGTGAGTAACAAAATGGATTGTCCACTTTGTTAACATATAACATCAACTATAATAGGACTTGCTTATTAAATGTAGATTGACTTGCGTGGGAAGGCTAAGAGTGGGGAGTTCTTCCCAACTAGGCCTAACATTTTCTTGAATGAAGCATTGAATAGAAAAGAACATTCTGGTCGTTCACTTGGGATTGGCTCCCACACCGGTCATTCAAAAGTTTTTGGACGTTCTGCTCGTCGTACTAGAGATTTAACAGATTTAGCACATTTTGAAGAGATCATCAGCAGGCGTGTGAAAGAACAAGTTCAAGAGGTAGACAATGAATGAAATTATTTACTGACGTTTGTATGATATTTACATTAAACATCGACTAACATGTTTATGCACGGACATTTCGTTTATAGGAACTAAGAATATTTAAAGAAAGTTTGGGTATTTTTAGCCCGGCGAATTCCCAAGTTAACTTATCTGCGGCTGCAAGAGGGGAAACACATTCAAGAAGTGTCAATCATCATACAAACTTAATGGTAAATAATTAAATTCATTTGAGAACATTTTTTTACCGTACCTTGTCATCTATATGGATCAAAATAATTAGTCTCTTATTTCATAGGTACCCTCAAAGTGCAACTTATTTTTAATTATCAATGATGATATGGTGAAAGTTGCTTCCGGGGTTGTATATCCTGAAAAGGATATTGTTCACGGAACTCCAGTTTCGCCCGGAAATGTAGGTGTATGTATAGACGATGTTGTGGTGATGTACAATGATTACCCACTTCACATGCCAACTGATGAATTTAATACAATATTGGGAGCAGCATCGTCTTTTGTGCAATGGCCAAGGGGTTTTGTGATTCCTAAAGAAGTTACTAACTCAAACTGTCATCTATTTGTTTAATTTAGCATTTATGATTGTTAACAGTGTAATTATTTATGCAGGGTGGGAACACAATTTCTTCGTTCCACGGTTCATCAAAGAACATCCCACAAAATCCAAATCCCAAGAATCCAAAGGAGCCGCTCTCTTTTAAATGTAAAATGTTGCAAGATATGATGCGGTTGAGGAACGAATTCGACCTAATTATTCTTCCAGATCCCAATCGTATATTGATCCATCAAGAAAATCCTTTAGGAGGAATTGTGATCAATCAAGTAACAATAAATGAGATGCTTACCGGAGATAAGCTCGATGTACCTGTTATTGATATCTATTTGCTGTAAGTATATGTTCCAAGATTTAAATGTGTTTGAATTTGGTTAGAATATATTTCTTTGCCATTTTGCTTGCCTTTAATGTTACTTAAATTTTATTGTATATTTTTTCAGTGGATTGATGACCATGGATCAATACAAGGATAAATTTGGAGCTGTAAATCCCACTTTGGTATCTCAATCGATGTGGAAGGGCAGTGAGAAAGAAGAATCCTTGAAATATCTTGGAACAACATTATCTAAGTGCTTCAATTTATCAAAGCGGTTCATTCTCCTGCCATACCATGAAAGGTAAAAAATTCATTTTCAATATCAATATTCACACTAAGTTATACCACAAAATTGTAATGATATTTCATACAACAATTGTACAGGGATCATTGGATTCTTATGATCATTTGTATAGCTAGGCGAGAAGTTTACATATATGATCCCCTTTCAAGCACCAAACTGGCAAATAGTCTTGTCATTAAGCCTTTTTTGAATCAGTTACATACTTTACATTTTCCTCATATTATTATTGCACATTTTTTGTTCTAAATTCTCACAAGTAATGATTTATTAACTTGTCAATGTAGAGCATTGATCGCATGCTTAATAAGTCCAGAAGGTAAGATGAAAATGAGCACAAGATCAAAGCCGTTCAATTATATACATGGATCGGTAAGATTATTTTATCCCTTTTCATCACATCTTTAAACATGACATGTTACTTTGTGTAAAAAATTAATATGATTTTGTAGTGTGCAAAGCAACCAGGCTCTGTTGAGTGTGGTTACTATGTGATTCGATTCATCTACGATATACTTCAAAATCACGGTAATACCAAATATTTGACGAAGGTAATAATATAACTTAAATATATTTATTTGAAATTTAAATTTATTGTCGTATTATAAGTGACATTAATTTGACGTTAGTACATTTAAGAAATTACATTGTGTGATCTTTACGTATCATATTTTGTTATTTGTAGTCTTATGCAAGGAGCGAAAGTTTCACGCATTCCGAGATTAATGAGGTGTTAGACATTTTCGCTTCTTATATGTTGACTCATCTATTGAATAGTTAGTTTGTTTTAATTTCGAAGAGTTAGGCTAAGGACTAAATGTATGAAAGTATATATGTAATTGTGTGATCGATTAGAATTTGTTGTTTCATTTTTATTTTGATAAATGTAATGGAGTTTTGAGAAATATATTTGTACATTTTACGTTTTTTTATAGTTCAGAGGAAGAAATGGAAACAGCTGAAAATTATTTAAAAAAAATGGAACTCAATTGCGGAGGGTTCATTTATGTGAACCGTCCGCAAAAATAAAAAATATAGTGCTTAAATATAATTATTGTGGACGGTTCTCTTAAAAGAACCCTCCGCAAGAGTCACAATGCAGACGGTTCTCTTAAATGAACCGTCCGCATTGTGACTATTGCAGACGGTTCTTATAATATAACTGTCTGCAATACTCGTATTCTGGACGGTTCAAAACCGTCCGTATTGCTTCTGACCAATGGCGTCGAGGCTTATGCGGACGGTTCATGACCGTCCGGAATAGCCCAACAGAATCGTCCCTAAAAGCCAAATCTGCACTAGTGCCACTTTTGTTCATTTTATTTCCAAGATTTACCTAGTTTCTGCATTTGCATAAAAAATAACTACATACCATGTGAAATCTTTTATATAAAGCATAAAATGGAACAAAACTGTATCATTTTATGTTTGAAAATGTCATGATAATAAGTGTAATTATACACTTATCATTAACAGCATCCAGATTCTGCATCGTCGTTATCATTTGGGAATTGAACCCCTATTGCTCCACCAACGCCTTTGACAAACGGTCCAAGTCACTTGAAACTACTGGAGGCAAGTTATTGTAACACTCATTAGCAGGCTCGCCTAGAGTGATGATGAATAACTTGGCTAACACTTTATCTGAAATTCTCCTCGCCCTCATTACAATATGATAATTTGCCAGATGAGATATGGGGTCCCCTTCCCCTTTATACTTCACCAACCCTAGCATGAAAAAATTGTCAAGAAGCCAATCTTCCTCATGCATACTAGAAGTGTCGAGTAATGGCTGGGAGGGTGACCAGAGAATTGATGCGCATGAGTGGCTAAGAACTATTGCCAAATTTCCTCTATGTTCGGTCCCTGACCCCGAGGCATTGTGCCCTCACTGTAGTAGGGAACCCTCAGCTGATAAGGATGAGTGAAGGTCGTAAGTGGTTAACGAGGTTAGCCATGAGTGAATGCCATACCTCTAAAACCAATGGTAAAGCTAGATGCACCTACCGAGTGAGGTCCTAACTGGTACTGGCCCATCGGGGGACTCATCCCTATGTGGAATAGGGTAGGAGCAGCATTGCCATGGGGTCCTGCCTATTGAGATTTGAAGCTAAGCTAAACTAGGAGATGGCCTACTGACTGGCATCATTGATAGTTGAGTGATTAATTACAGGGGTGGTGTGCTAACGATCTAATGACTAAACTGACCAGATCCGAATAGATGTTGTGGCTAGGCTACCCTGGTTGACCTGGACTAGTCACCTCAGAAGCTTTGCCCTACTTTAAATGGTACGAAATGCGATGAACCATTCCAGGTGCCAAAATGAAATATATTGCTTGGAGGGCTGTTAATGGGATCGGATAGTGGTCTCCTTGCCCGAGGACTGACATTAGTGGGGGGATGAACGTTCCCCATGTTTTTAAAATTTGACAATCAATCTGAATTAAGATCCTCCATTTACCTTGACTAGGCATGATGCTGGATAGCCTGGATAAATTGCTCATTACCAATTAAGGCTTCCAACGCATTCGCAATCTTCTCGCTGATGTTTTATTATGCACCCTGAGTCTGTGTGAACGGCCCCTCGTAAGCGAAATGGCCCCTAGTAATGTTGTCATCTTGGGAGTTGGTCATATTGAAGAATTGATCCCTGCTTAAGTCGAAGATTTGTCCTAAACCTTAACCTAACCTGGAACTTAAATCTTCATTGGAATCGGTGTATGAGACACCCTCATGTTGGGATGGAATGCTCCCTTGCCTAGCCATGATGGGAGAGACTCGGATAAGGCGGCGATAAGTCTTTCTCTAAACCTTTGCTAAAGCACACAAAATGGTGATTAGGTCATGCATGATAGATGTATGAACAATGGTCATGCATGTAACAGGGTTGATTATGATGTAAATGTAGTTAACGAGTGCCAACTTTTAAGGTCAATGTGATGTTAGTGTGATATCCAGGCCTTGCTACATGGTACAAGGCTCATAGAATTGGTGATTTTACCATATTACACATGTGGTAACAAGCTTGGGTTACAACATTGAATCCTAATAGGGGTTGTGAGGAATCGAGTAAACAATGTGTTATACCATTCTTCATACAGTTTCGGGGGTGATGGGTATGTTGCCCCATTTGGGAAAAGGTTCAGGCATCCTTTGGGACACCACTATGTTGTAGTCCTTATCTTAGGTGATGCTATCTTGGAGCGTCGTCTAAAACAAGGTGATTGGTATTAGTGTAATACTAGGTGTAGCTTTAACATGACATGTGTGTATGCATATTAGTGTATGCATAAAGGTCGTGGTTAGCATGATGCCATACATAAAAAAATGCTTATTTGATGTGTGATGTGGATATGAGCACATAGCACACAACATATCTCATCCAACCTTATGTCTCCCGCACGTAAGGGGTAAGCTCCTAATCCTATGTTTAGTTTATCTTAACATCGCAAGGATATTAAGTTTCGTTCCTACACGACAGTAGATGCATTTTGTTTTGGTAAACCTAGTCTACTGTTCCTTATATGAGTTCGTTCATCGGGTTATTGATGTAGAAGGTTCTTGTCACACTAAGATACATTTTTCTCCCTTTCTCCAAATAGGTTCAAGAGGGTCCATGTGGTATGGCAACAAGTGATCCACTTGCTAAGTACCTTCGATTGCAAAGGACACTTTCGCAAGCTTCTTAGTAAAACAGGGTGCCCTGACCTTAATGTCTAATCCGTTTAATGCATATGCTTTGTAGAATATCAAAATCATGGAAAATGGTTTGACTTAAATAATGACTTATCACTAACTCATAAACATTCTTTGAAAATTTCAAGTTTAAAAGAAGAAATCCCTAGTAGAGTCGCCACTATGAGTGGATGACGTTCTACCGTCGCGGTCACCAAGAGGCGCCGACTCCATGATATGGGGCGTGAGGTTTTCAAAAATTGCATTATGGTTGTGGAATGAATTCCAAAGACTCAAGGCTTGAACCTCTAGCCTACATTATACAGAGTTGCCACTCGGATCAGCTCTTCCAGGAAATTCGGTACAGCCTAGTTATGTTAAGCCTAAATGATACCGTAGTATAGAGATTCAAGTCTGGATGAGTTACTTATTTCGTCATTATTAAAGTCATATTAGGTAAGTGGCTACCATATTCTAATGTCATAATATCTCGTTCTAAATCATTTTCGAGTTATATTTTAGCATGCATAAGGAAAGCTATAAATAAGTGCGGAAAGTAAACACATAGGAAAGTAAATGCACCTAGTCTTGGGGGATTATTTACATATTTGGGGATGGGGAATACAAATGGCCTAAAATACATGAGATCTAGGTAAACAAATACATCCATATCCTATTATATAAACAATCTAACAAATACATAATTTTATTGAAGTGCGATCCCCAAAGGAAAATAATCACTAACATACATCAAACTGATCTCAAGGTTTTGACTATACTAATTTAGAAGGCTTATATACGGTGATGATGCCAAAAACCTTGTTCCCCACTTTTCTACCGATAAGATAAAAGTTCAAAATATGAATAGGTGTTGTCAATACCACTTATCTAAATAGAAAAATGGTGATCACTGCAAGTATACAGTTTCAATGTAATTTTAAAAGATATCGATCCCACAGGGAAGAAATTCGGTTCTAAAGACCAACTAGAGTTACGGGGTAAACGAAAATAGGTAATTTTGATTGGAGGGTTTGGATGATTGACAGATGAATAGATAGATGTATGAAAAGACCAGAGAAGATGTAAAATATATAGATATTCCCAAAGAACAAGTTTAACAGAGAAAAACATGCAAAATCATCAAGAATATTTCGTACACTAAATAACTTCAACAAATACAGTTCTAGATGCCCTAATATTCAATAATTCACCACAGAGCAACACATGAGATGACTTTTCTTAGTCTAGGGTAAACGAATTATGAAACTTATAGGAACCTGGATAAAAATATTACTATGCTTAGTATGGGTCACTCTCACATAGCCATATGTAGCAAGTTACAATTCAAAAAATGTTGGCTCATTAAACAGTGTTATAATCACATATCCAATGATTATACACAACCATTTTAACCCCGAAATCACTCTTAAAGTTAAGTCAAAAGCATATAACTTGATTAATACAAATGACGCAAGACAAAACACTAGTTATGACATAGACATATCATAAATTTTGAAATAGAAAGTATAAGTAGAAAATAAAGTAAAGTTGTAAGGTATGAAAGTGAAAGCTAAAGTTAATCAAACCGTATCCACTCTTTAATGGGAGTCATCAATTCCCGGAATTCCTACGTCTACTTTGAATTCGATCTCGACTCGTACAGAACCTCCACTAGAATGCTATTCTTTGTGAATATCGAATAAAAGAATGTTGAAGAATGAAAAATTTTATTGATAAGTGCTTCAAAATTACACTCATACAACAAATGCTCAAATTTGTGTAGAAATACAATGATCGAAATAGGAATCGAATCACTTATACATTTTTCTCGCTAAGACTTTGAACGTAGCGAAATCTAGATATTTTAACTCTCTATCTGTACACGCATACTATCATTCAATGCCTTCTGTTCATGCCAAAACACCATGCATGAAATTGGTGTGATTTGAACTCTATTTATAGAGTGTGAAGGATTGCGTCCATCTAAACGAAGAGTCGTGTCCATTGGCGAAGAGTTGCATCACTTCAATATGATTGGATGCAAAGATTCATCCTCATCCACAATGGAAAGGCACCTTTTCATGATTGGTTTATTTCCAAAAGGTGTCTTTTCAGTTGGTAGTTGATGGCAGTTGATCGTTGTTATCTGGTGGTTGGTAGTTGATAAGAGATAACAAATAACCTTCGCAAGTCGTGACCATGAATTACATGTCACTATCGTGACTAATGGTTGACAACTTTCTGTTTTGAAGAATAACAAGTCGCGATCGCAAATGGGTGTCACAACCATGAAAAATGCTTTCAAAATTCTTCTTGCAACTTTACCGATCTTTTTACATAGAATTCCACTTTTGATCATTTTACTCCCAAGATTTACCTAGTTTCTGAATTTGCATAAAAAACAACTATATACCACATGAAATCTTTTATATGAAGTATAAAATGAAACAAAACCTTATCATTTTATGATTGAAAATTTCATGATAATAAGTGTAAATATACACTTATCACACCCCCACACTTAACTTTTGCCTTGTCCTTAAGGTAAACACAATAGAAGTGTATATAATAGTAATTCATGTTCGTTCCTCATTTGGTGAAAGACTATTGCAGTGAGTAACACATTCCCAAGTTGCATAAAATTCAAGTAAAAGTTCAAAATTTTCCCACAAATTAGTAATGTGCAATTTATATAGTTCAGTTGCATACCTTTGCTCTTAATGGAGGGTCAAATGAATTGCGTCTTCATATAAGTGTTATATGCTTCCTCGAAAATTTCCTTCTCTCAATTTTGATCTCAA
This sequence comes from Euphorbia schlechtendalii, assembly GCA_949673415.1. Lineage (NCBI taxonomy): Eukaryota > Viridiplantae > Streptophyta > Magnoliopsida > Malpighiales > Euphorbiaceae > Euphorbia > Euphorbia schlechtendalii. Next base: position 8,316 of record CATIWQ010031555.1, read on the forward strand.
GGCATTTTTAGGTAACCTAGGATGCTAAAACACTCTTAGTGGTTGCATTTTATGCTCCATACCACTCTCCCCTTTTTTTAGCTGTTGAATTTTATTCTCCATACCACTTTCTCTCATTTTTTTCTTTTAAGCATATGTTTTTTAAGTACAGATTTATACTTTCCACCCATTTTTCATGCTATGCTACTTTTTCTTTTTTCGCTCTTTGAATGGTTACAGTTTTTGCTCTGTACCATTCCTCACCTTTTGCATAACTCATTGGTTATCCTCTCTTTCTTCTGATTTTTCACTCTTAATACCCTCATCCTTTATTGATCACTTTCAAAGTATTATGGCTATAGTTTCCCAACACTTTAGACACACTCAATACTTATAAGACGTATTCGAGAAATGCATATAAAACTCATAGTAAAAACACAACTAGATATTACTCCACTTAAAACTTATCAGTAGCATTAAACTAAAACTATATAACTTATACTAATTCATGTTGCATTGAAATATATATAGAAACTTACTTGGAATGTTTGCTTTTGAATGTTATTCATAACTCATCCTTGACAATTGTTAAATGTTGTGCTAAAACGCTCACACTCTCAATGTGTGGTCATACTTGAAACACTTTGTTCGAAATATGCACTAACATCAAGCTTGAAATACATAAAACTCACAATAACCTTGGAACATATGTTGTATAGTATAGGTATGGATAAAGTATAAATAGCACAAAATCAAGAAAAATTTTCAAATTCTTCAAATTTTTAATTTTTTTTTATTTTTGGAATTTTACAGTTGCCCCCCACACTAAAGAACACAATGTCCTCATTGTGGAACACTATATTAAAATTGCAAATCTAAAAACAAACAACTAGTCTAAAAATATGAAAAAGAAAAGTAAAGAAAATAGTAAACCCGTTCTATTGAGAAGGAGAATATGGGGGACCAGGAGTAAATTGACAATTTTATTTTCTAAAGAAAGATAGTAATTTTCAAAGAATCGATTTATTACTTTTCTTTAGAATCTTCATGTCTCTTTTCATTACTCCAAGTTTCGCTTGGCAATTGTCCAATTTTTGTTGCATGCTCACCTTCCAATCTTTTGGAGCTTCGTATCTTCTTCATCTTCTTCTTTGATCATTAGAACCTTTTCATGACGATGTCTAACGGTTAGATCAAATGGGCCAATGGAAGAATCTTCATGAGTTGAGATTAGCTTCTTGGTGCGGTTATAGTAAGAATAAAAGGAATATACACCATCATTCTCTTGAAGAAGTCTGGTGTTCTTCAATTAATTCCCATCCATAAAATGAAAGTACTCACCTGGTCTTTGGATATAGGGGAGTTCATTTCTTACCCCCAAGATGATTGCGGTGATAATTTTGGCCACTCTAATCTTGTTTCTCATGCTCGTAGAATTCTTCTTCATCATGTCCGAAATAATATCCACAAATTCCACAGCGCAAGAAAGAACAAACAAATCTTTATTTTGGACTTTGGTATTCTCTACTCGATAAAATACCGAAGTGGAGAGGTATTTGTGGAGTAGAAGAATGCACTCATCCTTAATAAGTTTATTGGGATAATTATTTGGGATCGAAAACTCTCTTACTCGTTAAATCTACCCAAAATCAATTTGGTTGAAAAGAATCCATCATGCATGATGAATTTTCAATTTCGAATCTTAACCGAGCACTCATCATCTCTCTTGTGATGGTGTAATTTGTTCCTTGGTTAGGAAATTGAATCACCCTCTTCTTCTTATCCTTAAAATCGAATGTCACTAGACATTCTAAAATCCAATCGTGATTTTGTGGAAATCTCATCTCCACAAATCGGTTTAAACCCAAATCAGCAAGATACATCCCCATTTATTCATGGAGGCCTAAAGTTTCCAAGAATACCATATCAAGAAAGATCATACCATTGATTTCCAACTTATTCAACACTTGGATTCTCTTCCCTTCTTCATGTGATCGAATAAAAAAAGGACAACCATTTTCTTGTTGGTAATTCGAGATTTCCCTTCTATTTGTGGCTACCTTGACACGAGGTATATTGGTTTTTGAAGTAAGGTTTGTAAAAAGTTTGGATTAAAGAAAAATAGAGATGAAAATTTCAGAACTTTTGTAAGCTTTGTGGAAGTTGTGTGGCTAAAGGTTTAACTTATACCTATTTATAGAGTTCTAAAAGGTCTCTAATTGGCCAAAATAGTTAATATAGTCGTTTATCCTTCCAACTAGCAGTTATTGACAGTTTCGGACATCTGTCACGTGTTAAATCATGATCTATAGCGGTCATATTCGGCCCTTTGTTGCGATCGTGACTTTCCACTTGATAGAAACAGAAAGTTTTACTGCCTAACGTCATGGGCGTGATTTATAATCGCGATCGTGACTTTCTGAAATTCTTCTATCTTTTCAATTTTTTAGACTTAGTCTCAGAAAAACTTAGAAAAACAAATAAACATGTTAAATATAAATAATAAATATTTACTACCTATACCTTGAATAATTTATGGTGAAGACAGTAATTGAACATCAACGTCTTGTTGTTCAAATTTATTTTCGAGATAAGGTTTGCATCATTAGCCATTGGCTCGAAATATTTCTCCATTTTCGACTTTCAATTCCAATGCTCCATTGTCAAACACTTGAATAACTTCATAGGGTCCCTTCCAATGAGATTTGAGTTTTCCAAGGAATAAGTGAAGCCTGGAATTATATAATAGAACTTTTTCTCCGACCTTAAACCTCTTTTCTCGTAGTTTTACATCATGCCATCATTTTGTCTTCTCTTTATAGATCTTTGCATTTTCAGATGATGATAAATGTAGTTCTTCTAATGCATTTAAATCCAACCTTCTTCTTTCACCGGCTTTGTTTAATTCCATATTTAAATTCTTCAAAACCCATAAAGCCTTATGATAAGTGTATAATTACACTTATTATCATATTAATTTTATACACTAAACATATAGTTTAAGTCATTTTTATACTTCATATAAAACATTTCATGTGGTATGTAGTTGTTTTTTGTGCAAATGCATATACTAGGTAAATCTTGGGAGTATAATGATCTAAAGTGGAATTCTATGTAAAAAGAGTGAAAAAGGTGCGAAAAGATGCATGGAACTTAAAGATTTGGCATAGGATCGAAACTGTCAAAGATCGATAAAGTTACAAGGAGAATTCTGAAGAAAAACACATTTCACAATCGTGACAACCACTCACGGTCGCGACTTAGTATTCTTCAGAATAGAAAATTGCCAAACAAGTATTCACTATCATGACATGTATATCGCGATTGTGACCTGGACAATTTTTTGGTCAAATCTTCTTAACTACCAACCGCTAGATAAGAACAATCAACCGCCATCAACCTCCATTAACTACGAAATGAAAAGACACCTTTTGGAAGTCAACCATTCATGAAAAGATGCATATCCATTATGGATAAGATTAAAGCTTCTCAACCAATCATAATGAAGCGATGCAATCTTTCATCAATGGACACAACTCTTCGTATGGATAGATGCAACCCTTCGAACTCTATAAATAGGGCTCCAAACTCATCAATTTCGTAGACAACAAGGAGGGTGTGTATTGAGTGCATGATATTGAGTGGTATTGTGTGTAGATAGAGAGAAAAATTATCTAGTTTTTACTACGTTCATAAGTGTTAGCGAGAAAATGTATAAGTGATTCGAATCCTTATTTCAATCACTAGATTTCTCTATATATTCGAGCGGTTGTTGTATAAGTGTAATTGCAAATCACTTATCAATAAAATTTTTCATTCCTCAACATTCGTTTATTTGATATTCACAAAGAATAGTATCCTAGCAGAGGTTCTATACAAGTCGAGACTGAATTCAAAGCAGACGCAGGAATTGCAGGAATTGAGGATTCCCATTAAAGAGTGGATATGGTTTGATCAACTCTAGCTTTCACTTGCATACCTTTAAACTTTGCTTTTCTTTCTACTTATACTTTCTATTTTGAAGTTTATGATATGTCTATGTGTCATAATGTGTATTTCGTGTTGAGTCTTTTATATTAATCAAGTTATATTCTTTTGAGTTAACTTTAAGAGTAGTTTCAGGGTTAAGAGAATGTGTATAATCACTGGATCTATGATTATAACGATGTTTAGTGAGCCAACATTTTTGGAATGGTAACTTGCTAAATATGGCTATGTGAGAGCGACCCGTACTAAGTATAGTAATATTGTTACAAAATTTATATAATCGTCTTAATTCATTTACACTAGATTTAGAAAAGCGATTTGATGTGTTGCTCTGTGGTGAATAATTGAATATCTGAGTGTCTAGAACCGAGTTTGTTAAATTAATCTAGTGAACGTAATATCTTTGATGACCTTCCATGTTTTCTTTGCTATACTTGTTTGTAGGGAAAATCTATATACTTTTATCTTCTCTAATCTTTCATACATTTATCTATTCATCCATCATTCCAATCCTACCAACTAAAATCAAATCTATTTTATTTTCTTTATTCCATTTCTCTTGTTGTTCTTTAGAGCTGGTCCTTCCCTGTAGGATCGACACATTTTAAAACTACATCATAACTATATACTTATAGTGGTCACCATTTTTCTATTTAGATAAGCGGTATTGACAACACTTGTTAGTATTTTGAACTTTTATCTTATCAGTAGAAAAGTGGGGAACAAGGTTTTTGACTTCATTTTAGAATATAACCCCTCAGAGTCATTAGAATCAAAACCTTGAGATAAAGTTTTTGGCACCGTTGCCGAGGAAGGTAACTGTGTTCTAGAGATCAAATTACTAGAGAATGGGCAATTATATTTAATACGTTTGTTTTTCTAAGATTTTCTAGGTACAAAGTCTAAAATTTGAAGAATTTGAAGAATAAAAGAAGATCGTGACCGTAACATACATCTCGCACTTATGAATATCGGGTTTCAAAACCTACTATTTCTGTGATTAAGGAAATTATGATCATGACAGGCTTTCGCGATCGCAACATGGGCCCTGGATTCTCCTTCTCAATAAAAACGAGTTTATTCTTTTCTTACTTTTCTTTTTCAAATTTTTAGACTAGTTAGTTGTTTGTTTAGTTTTTCATTTTTAATAAAATCTCTCACAATGAGGACATTGTGTTCTTTAAGTGTAGGGGGATATTTGCAAAAATCAAGTACAATTAAAAAAATTGAATAATAAAAAATCGAAGAATTTGAAAATTTTTGTTGATTTTCGTGTCATTTATTCATTATCTATTCTTATACTTTACTAACATTTGTCCAAGGTTATTGTAAGTGTTAGGTATTACAAGTTTGATATTAGTGCAAAATTTGAGCGCATGTTGAAATTGAGCTTTTTTAGCATAACATTACTCAATTTAGCAAGGATGAGTGGTGAGTAACATTCGAAAGCAACATTCCAAGTAAATTTCGATATATATTTCAATGCAACATGAATTAGTATAAGTTATATAGTTTTAGTTTAATGCTTCCGATAAGTTTAAGTGGAGTAATATCTAATGGTATTCTTACTATGAGCTTTATATGCAAATCTTGAATAAGTCCTATAAGTATTGAGTGTGTTTAAAGTGTTAGGAAACTATAGTCATAATACTTTGAAATTGATCAATAAAGGATGAGGGTATTGAAAGAAAAATCAAAAGAAAGAGAGGGCAACCAATGAGTTATGCAAAAGATGAGGAATGGTACGGAGCAGAAACTGCAACCATTCAATGAGTGAAGCAAAAAAGAAAAGAAAGCATAGCATGAAAAATGGGTGCAAAGTACAAAGTACTTCAAAAACATATGCTTAAAAGAAAAAAATGAGAGAGTGGTATGGAGCATAAAATGCAACAACTGAAAAAAGGGGAGAGTGGTATGGAGCATAAAATGCGACCACTGAGAGTGTTTTAGCATCCTAGGTTACCTAAAAATGCCTTTAGAGAAATTAATCGAAGTGTGATTTCTATGTCCTTTATACTTTTTACTATGCTTAAGAGAAGGTAATATTCGAGTATGCATATAACGCTTATATGAAGATGCGATTCGGTTGACTCTCCATTAAAAACAAAGGTATGCAACTAAGCTATATAAATTGCACATTACTAATTTATGGGAAATTTCAAACTTCTACTTGAAATCTTTTGTAGCATGGAATGTGGTACTCACTGCAATAGTCTTTCGCCAAATGAGGTATGAACTTGTTTACTATACACTTCTATTGAATTTACCTTGAGGACAAGGCAAAAGTTAAGTGTGGGGGTATGATAAGTTTATAATTACACTTAATATATTAATTTTATACACTAAAAACTATAGTTTAAGTCATTTTTATACTTCATATAAAAGATTTCACGTGGTTTGTAGTTGTTTTTGATGCAAATGCAGATACTAGGTATATCTTGGGAGTAAAATGATCAAAAGTGGAATTCTATGAAAAAAGAGTGAAAAAGGTGCAAAAAGATGCGTGGAACTCAAAGATTTGGCTTAGGATCGAAGCTGTCGAAGATCGGTGAAGTAGCAAGCAGAATTCTGAAGAAAAATGCAATTCACAATCGTGACAATCATTCGCGGTCGCGACTTGTTCTTCTTTAGAACAGAAGTCTACCAATCAATGATTCACGATCATGACATGTATGTCGCGGTCACAACTTGGACAGTTTTCTAGTATCATCTTCTTAACTACCAACCTCCAGATAAGCGTGATCAACTGCCAACGAAAAGACACTTATTAGGAGTCAACCAATCATGAAAAGGTGCATATCCATTGTGGATTATATCAAAGCTTCTCAACCAATCACAATGATGAGATGCAATCATTCACCAATGGACATAACCTTTCATTTGGATAGACGCAACCCTTCGAACTTTATAAATAGGGCTCCACACTTCACAGATTTCATGCATTAAAGTGACACCAAAAGAGAGGAGAATATTAGAGTGCAATTATAGGGTTACATATAGTGTGTGTAGATAGAGAGTTCGCTACGTTCATAAGCGTTAGAGAGAAAATGTTTAAGTGATTCGAATCCTTGTTTCGATCACTAGATTCTCTATAATCTCGAGCGATTGTTGTGTAAGTGTACTTGCAAATCACTTATCAATAAAAGTTTTCGTTCTTCAATATTCGTTTATTCGATATTTGCAAGGAATAACATCCTAGCGGAGGTTCTGTACGGGCCGAGACCGAATTCAAAGCAGACACAGGAATTGCGGGAATTGACGACTCCCATTAAAGAGTTGATACGGTTTGATAAACTTTAGCTTTCACTTGCATACCTTACAACTTTGCTTTGCTTTCTACTTATAGTTTCTATTTCGAAGTTTATGATATGTCTATGAATCATAATGCTTATTTCATGTTAAGTCTTTCATGTTAATCAAGTTATATTCGTTAGAGTTAATTTTAAGAGTAGCTTCGGGGTTAACAATATCATGTATAATCATTGGATCTGTGATATAACATTGTTTAGTGAGCTAACATTTTTGGAATGGTAACTTGTTAAATGTGGCTATGTGAGAGCGCGACCCGTACTAAGCATAGTATTGATGTTGTCCATATTTATATGATAGTCTTAATTCATTTTCTCTATATCTAGAAAAGTCATTTCATGTGTTGCTTTGCATTAGATTAGTTTAGTGAATCGTAACATCTTTGTTGAACTTGCATGTTTTCTCTGCTTTCCTTTTTTCGTAGGAAAAATCTATATATTTAGATTCTCCAAACAAACTATACATTATTTCATTTTCTTTTTATCTTATCTTCCTTGTTGATCTTTTGAACTAGCCCTTCCCTGTGGGATTGATATCTTTTTAAACTACATCGCAACTGTATACTTGCAGTTATCATCATTTTTCTATTTGATAAGAGGTACTGACAACACCTATATCTTTCATGAATAAGTTTTTGGCACCGTTGATATATAGCTAAATCTTGTGAACAAACTATTAAACTTATCAGTAGGAAAGTGGCGAACATACACGTTTTACAGAAAGTACCTTTCTTTCTAACTACCACTCAACTCAGTTTGGGTACCCTTCCCAAATTGACACTCAAATTTGAATAAATTATTTGCGAACTGAATTCAACTTGTAAATTTTTTAATCCTTACAATGTTAAATCTAAGATTGATTCCCTCTATTACAAATAGATTGATAATAGTTGTTTACTAATTGCTTGAATTTGGAATTTCTTGAAGCTGGGAGTATTTGCCTAGAGTTTCAGCTCTTGAAGAAATTCGAGGTGATTCACCATGTTTGAACATCTGCTTTAGTCTCCTATATATACTTGAAGCTTTGCGAACTAGCCGTTGCAAACTTTTCATCCTTGTAGTTCCTCAATTTCTCTTCTCTTCATATCTTTCAAATCTTCCCTTTGGACAAAGATTCCAAGACGTTTAGAGATAGAAATTTGAAAGTCGAGGGGTGATAAAATTCCATTGACAAAATCTCATTTGTCTTCAAGCAAATCATTCTGATAGAGAGGCGTGCAAAATGCAACGTGAAATCTTGAGCTTGGTTGACATTGCTAACGCTTGTAGAGGCGCGCAGAGACTTTAAGAAATGGCGCATGACAGAGACTTTCTTTTACCTTGGACTTTAGTGAGGAATCTCTGACATTCCGTACTGACACCTTTTATCTTGTGAGCAACATTGGAAATCTTCTTTAATTTCAGCGCTTTTTAACCTGAAAAGCATTGAAAGAATATTTTGTTTCTCACAGAAAATGTAAGTAGCACAAGTGTCATTTAATTCTCCAAGTGTGAATCATTGTTGCTTTTAATTGACAAAAGCTAACTCACTACAGCTGAGTTGATATCTTTCTAAACTATGTAGTACTCAGCACAAATTGAACTTTTCCTACTCTAAGCTGTAACTTTATTAGTTACTCAGCAAAATGAGTTGTTTTTCCTTAAACAAATTCAAGCTAGCTTAATTAATTAAGAGTATACTTAGTACTCAACTAATTTCACTATCCTAGACAGTTTGGTATTTCCAAAATGTTTAAGTACTATGAAGTACTATTAAATTGGGTTCTACAATCTTCCCCATTTTGGACAAATAACAAACTAGGAAATAGAAGGGATTAATTGAATAAGATAGTTTAGAGATATCAAGAATACCTGGAAAGTGATGTAAGACTCCCTTATGTTGAGTGACTTCCCTTAGTTAGCTTGAAATCCCTCATACTGAGTGAGTCTTCTTTAAGCAGCTCAGCTCCCCCATACTTAGAGGATTTTTCTTCATTTTGGGACTTTATCTTACTTCAACTTTTCTTTGGTGTTGGTCTCTTTGTATGAGTTCCTGCATCATATATTCAACACACAACAGAAACATGCATACAATATAAAATATTTAAAGTTAAGAAGATCTTAACTTGAGATAAAAACTTGTAATTTTATTAATCAAAATTGCTTAGTCAGTACATAATTTATGTCCTGAACTAAGATTACAGTTCTAAGATCTATTACAAGTTTACAATCTACTACTACTAGGTACAAGGCTTTATTTTCTAAGCTTGGAAGAGGAAGAGGAGGGTCCAATCTTGTCTTAGTTTAGCTTTGGAGGTTGTTGCTACTAAGGCTGTTGATGATGCGGAGTAGAAGGAAGATACTGAGGTCACCTAAGAAGAGATCCCTTCTTGAGGTTTTCCGTTCAAAGAGTATCTTCAACTACTTTCTCCCTCGTTGATATCTGGCCCTTCACAATTTGTTCTAAGCAAAGATAAAAGCATCAAGGGCAGGTTAGAAGTCCTCTTGCTAGCCAATTATCTTCGGGGATATCTCTTGCTCTAATTGCTGCTTGCCTTTGGAAGTTAAAAACTCTTGATTACTAGGCTCGTTGAGAAGGAGATGGTGACATCTAGAAAGGTGTGCGATCTGATCAAAACCTTGATGAGCGAACTATTGAAAGCATTGAATTAGAGCTCTAAAATCTACTACAGACAGTGCGATCTTCAATTGCACTTCCATATCAAGAATCTTGGGTCCAATTGATGATATACATCAAGCTGTATAATCAATGTCCTTAGCTTCCAATTCACCACTCTTGACCGGAGTCCCAACGTTCTTCTACAGGTCTTCCACCTTTGACTTGACGACATTTAGCTTGGAGTGAATAGTAATACTAGTCTCTAGGCAAAGAGATTCTGTAGGTGAAAGGCTTGGAGCAGGCATCTCAGGAAAGATCTTTCCATGGCAGTGATAAGGAATTTTTGGGAAGAGGAGATCTTTGCATCTATATTCTCGTTGACTTCTCTGCTGATGTTGTCTATCTTGGAGTGGAGAGAGTCGAGATTTATCATAGGCTTCTTATCCACCTTAGCAGAAATGTCCATCAACAGCTTCACCATTTGATTCTTTTTTTTAATCGTGATTCATCAAGAAATTGGACATGGTCTCCAAAACCTTTGCCATGATGTGGCCTATGTCCTTTGTAGTTTCGATTTCTTTGAGCATGTTTTCCATTTTGCGATCGGTGATCCTCTTTATTTTGGCCTGGTCCTCATCGAGCTTATGGAGCTATTTCGCTTGAGTTTCTATGTTGTAACTCAAAGAACTCAGCTACTCAGTAGTAGACACAACCCTTTATCTTTCCTACAACAGCGTTAGCCAATGCAGTAGACATGGGGATAGAATAGATTGTTTCCCCAGGCTGGGCTACAGACTCCGATAATCTAGTAAGGATCAACGCCATCTTATCTACCAAACTCTTGGCGCTCTCTTTTGCCAAATGATTTCAAATTACAAACAAACTGCCCTGAATCTTTTCAAACTCCATGAATAGATAGATTTAGTAGGCAAACTTGTGTGTTCTTCGAACTCATGCAATTTGGCCTTGGGTTTGGAAGATAAGCTCATCAATTCTTAAGTCAGTAGTAGATTGCTAACTGCTCCATCTAACTTAGCATCAGTTTTGAGTACTGGGAATTTCTTCCTTGCTAACTCTAATCTGAGCTAAGATGGATGCATTAGCCATTTCCTCGTGGATTGGCTCTCTACCGAGTTCAGGTACTTTACATGCTATACAATTTGCCTCAGTACTCTGACCACTTACATTTCCCTAACCAGAGGGGTTAGAGGGGTATAGGATGGGTTTGAAGAAGGGGCATGTTTAGAGGTTTGTACATGTAGGGGGAATAGTTTTGGTTTTCTTGAGTGGAGTAGAAGGTATGATAGCTGTATAGGTATGTATTTCTATTTGGGTTTGTGTTTCTGTTTGGGTTTGTGGAAGAGAAGAAGTAGAGGTTTGAGTATTATTTATTGGAGAAGAATTAGGAGAGAAAGAATAATGGCTTTTGGTAGGAGAAGAAGGGATATTTATATGAGAATTTTTGTTATTAACAGGAGAGGAAGGTATGTTAATAGGGGAATTTACAAATATAGAAGGAGGAGGAGAATTTACAGATGGTATATCAGTATCTACAGGAGTAGAAACTAGGGGAATGGAATGATTTATAGGGGAAGAGGTTTGAGGATATATAGAAGAAATGGGGGTAGGAATTTTAGGAACCTCTTAGTTAGCTAATTGACCCAAGGATGAGCTAGCCTGAGGTTTCTCAAACTGAGTAGAGGTTTCCTCAGTTTGAGTAAAATTAGATATGGGAATGTTGGGATCAGGAAGATCAGACTCTTCCTGATTGAGGGTAAGGGTATCTCCAACATCTTCCTTGCTTCTCACCACCTGCAAATTCTTCTGCAAGGCTTGTTAGTGGCAGATTGCTTTCATTGAATGCCCTTAGCTTTGGCAAATATGTCATTGACTTCAGTGGCAGTTCTAAGACTTAAAGTGTCCTCTTCCTTAGACCTCTTAGCCTCACCTTGCTCCTTTGATTCTTTAGAAAAAATCATTTCACACTTTCTTTGGCGCAGGGTTTCCTCAGCCTCAGTCTCATACTCTTTTTCCTCTGCCTGCTACTTAGCTTGCAGCTTAGCCTTAGCTTCCCTTTGAGTGTGGACTTTGGCCTTCATTTGCCTCCTCTGTCATTGGGGCTGAGAAGGGGCTTCCTCGAATTTTGGCTTCGCAAGGCTCTTCTTACAGGCCCTTAGAAGAGACAGCCTTCGGTTTAGGATAAGAAGCGGTGGTGGTGACTTTCTCCAATATGCTGGAGATTGGCAGCTTGTCAGAGTCTTTACTATCTTTGAAATCCACCATGAATCTATCTTCTTCTTCCTTTGGGATGTCCGCAGGTACTACTGTCGGTATGCACTTTATGCTTTGGTGTACCTAGTATGTACCTGATCATGGGACAGCCTAATGAAGTGGCTACGTTCAAGCTTTTTCTTCACCATCAGCATAGTATCCTCGGACTCCCCCAAAAACTAAGAGATATCCTCCTTCATTGCCCTCATTAACTCAGTGATGAGTTAACCATAGTGATAGACGGTAGCAAGCTTTGTCAAGTGGTGAAGAATCACCATAGGACAATTAAGCTTCTTACCCTCTACCATATGGTAGACCTCACACAATTTGAAGTAGGTGCAGCTGGATACTAACCTAGTCTTTGGTAGCAGCATCTTCACCACCAGCTCGTGGCACTCCCTCGCAGTCTAGCTCATACCGCTTGCTTCTATCTCCCCTAAAACGTAGTTTAAGGGGAGCTCCAAATCTTCAAGGATGATAATGACATCTTCATCGCTAGTTTTTCAAAGCCGAGTACCTCGATGAGGCATATTCAAGATGCTCCCAATCACCCTCAAGTAAATTAGGGTAGATTATCCCCCAAACTCCATCAACATGACATCATTGAACCCTTGGATTGTGTAGAAGTTGGAGTAAAAGGCCCTAATCAGCCTAACAATAGCTAGTCCTTCCATCTGCACGAAGGAGCTGAGGTGTTGCTACTTAATGATCTTGTGTATGTTCATAATTCTGAGTAGACCCTCATAATCAACCTCATAAATAGGTCCAAACTCCAAATCATCAGCCCAATCCACCTTCGTGAAAATGGTTCTTTATTCGAGAGTGAATTTCTCCATTTTTCCTTCAACGTTGACAACTACTTTCATTGATATTGTGGCACGGAGCCTGAAGGTGGTTTTTGTGACCACCATTTGAGAGTAAGGTGAAGGAATTTGAGAGAAAAGAAATTAGGGTTCAAATGCTTTTGAATCGATTTGAATTCGCAAAAGCAAGTAAACTTCTCTCTTCAACTCTTTAGCTTTTATAGGCAAGTAACTTCTCTCAAGGGTACGTGGCGCTTCCTCAGCTCAAGATGAGAACTCAACATTGAGATTGACATTTGATTAACTACCTCAGTAAACCGATAAGTTTTGAAGAAAACGGTTCCACTTCAAATGCACGTCTTTTTGAAAATGTAGAATTTGATTTTAACCGCGAAGTTGTTCCTCACGCCGGTACTTTAAAATATAGACAATGTTATCCACATGTCTTCTCCTAGCTGAATTAAGGTTTGATCTTCAACACTTAGCTAAATTTTAGAATTTTTCACTCTTCTTCTTCTTCTTCAACGTGTATTAGTCATACCAATTAACTTCCTTAGAGTTTTGAATTGCTCTTTTAGCAATGGTTTGGTGAAAATGTTAGCACGCTGTTCCTCAGAAGGAACATACTCCATCTTGAGATCTCTTCTTAGCACATGATCTCTAATGAAGTGATGTCTAATGTTGACATGCTTCATCCTTCCATGCTGAATTAGATTTTTAGATATGTCAATTGTGCTCTTGTTGTAACACATAACTTCGAGGTAATTTGACTTTATACCATAATCTTCCAGTTGCTTCTTAATCCATAGCAGTTGCGCTACGTAACTTCCTACGCTCATGTACTCAGCTTCAGCTATACTTATTGCAATAGAAGTTTGCTTCTTATTGTACCATGAAACCAAGCAATATCAAATGAAATGGCATCCTCCAGTGGTGTCTTTTCTATCCAGCTTGTCTCTTCCATAATCAACATCTATGAATCCCCCAGGAGTGAAATCTAAGCTGTTGGGATACCACAGACCTGCTTCAATTGAACCTTATAAGTACCTGAGAATCCTCTTTACAATTGCTGAATGAGATTCTCTAGGATCAGCTTGATAACGAGTATAGTAGCATTTAGCATACTGTATGCCTGGCTTACTAGTTGTAAGATCAAGAAGAGAACCAATTATTCCTCTGTAGAATTTGCTATCAACAGGTTTTCCAGCTTCATCTTTACTCAAGATAGTATTGGTGGCCATGGGAGTGGACATTGACTTCAAATGCTCCATATCAAACTTCTTCAGGACTTCTCTGGCATACTTTGCTTGATTGATAAAGATTCCATCTTCAGTTTGCTTATTTGAAGACCAAGGAAAAAGTTTGAGCTCTCCCATCATGGACATTTCAAACTCGCTTTTCATCTTCTTGCTGAATTCCTTACATAGCTTCTCATTAGTTACTCCAAATATGATATCATCAACATATATTTAAACCAGCAACACATCTTCTTTTCTTCACTTGACAAACAGAGTTGTATCTGCCTTCCCTCTTTCATAGCGTTTGCTGATCAAGAAATTGGTCAGCTTCTCATACCAAGCTCATGGAGCCTGCTTCAATCCGTAAAGAGCTTTCTTCAATTTTAAAACATTCTCAGGATTCTTAGGATCCTCAAAGCCAGGAGGCTGGCAAACATACACTTCTTCTTGAATGAATCCATTCAGGAATGCGCTCTTGAAATCCATTTGAAACTATTTGAAGTTCATATGAGATGCGAAAGCACACAGGATTTGAATTGCTTCAATCTGAGCTACATGAGCATAAGTCTCTTCATAATCAATGCTTTCTTGCTAATTGTAGCCTTGCGCAATAAGCCTAGCTTTGTTCTTAACGACAGAGCCATCTTCATCTAGCTTGTTCTTGAAAACCCATTTGGTTCTGATAATTGATTTCCCTTTAGGCTTAGGAACTACATCCCAAACATCATTGCACTTAACTGATCTAGCTCCTCTTGCATTGCGATCATCCAATAATCATCTCCTTCTACATCTTCAAACTTTTTGGGTTTGATCAGTGAAATGAAGGCTGGAGACTCATCATCTTGCTGAGTTGACCTTCGAACTCTATAAATAGGGCTCTAAACCTTACAAATTTCATGCATGGTGTGGCATTGGAATTAGAAAAGTGAGAGATATAGTGTGTGCGTAGATAGAGAGTGAAATTATTTAGTTTTTGCTACGTTCATAAGTGTTAGCGAGAAGTGATTCGAATCCTTGTTTCGATCACTAGATTTCTCTGCATATTCAAGCGATTGTTGTATAAGTGTACTTGCAAATCACTTATCAATAAAACTTTTAGTTCTTCAACATTCATTTGTTTGATATTCACAAAGAATAGCATCCTAGCGGAGGTTTTGTACGGGGCCAAGACCAAATTCAAAGCAGACTTAGGAATTGCGAGAATTGATGACTCCTATTAAAGAGTGGATACGGTTTGATCAACTTTAGCTTTCACTTGCATACCTTACAACTTTGCTTTGCTTTGTTTTTTACTTATACTTTCTATTTCGAAGTTTATGATATGTCTATGTGTCATAATGTGTATTTCGTGTTGAGTCTTTTATATTAATCAAGTTATATGCCTTTGAGTTAACTTTAAGAGTAGTTTCGGGGTTAACAAGATTATGTATAATCACTGGATCTATGATTTTAACGCTGTTTAGTGAGCCAACATTTTTGGAATGGTAACTTGCTAAATGTGGCTATGTGAGAGCGACCCGTACTGAGTATAGTAATATTGTTATCTAGGTTTATATAATCATCTTAATTCGTTTGCAATAGATTTAGAAAAGTCATTTCATGTGTTACTCTGCGTTGAATCATTGAACATTTGAGTGTCTAGAACTGATTATGTTAAATTAGTCTAGTGAACGTAATAACTTTGTTGAACTTGCATGTTTTCTTTGTTACACTTATTTCGTAGGAAAACTCTATATATTTAGAATCTCTAGTCTTCCATACATATATCTATCCATTCTTCATTCTAATCCTCCCAACTAAAATCAAAAAATAATTTATTTTCTTTATTCAGTTTTTCTTGTTGATCTTTAGAGCTAGTCCTTCCCTGTGGGATCGATATCTTTTAAAGCTACATCATAACTGTATACTTGTAGTGGTCACTATTTTTCTATTTAGATAAGCGGTACTGACAACACCTGTTCGTATTTTGAACTTATATCTTATCGGTAGGAAAGTGGGAGATATGGTTTTTGGCTTTATTATCAAATAAAAAATCCTAGGAGTTATTAAAGTCGAAACCTTACAAACAGTGGATTATCGTCCTTCTTGATGTTTGTAGATTCCTTAAATGGAGGTGGAGTTTCTTGTTTACCAAGATGGTGTTGCCCTAGTTTAGCACCGTCTTTACCTGTAAATGACGTGATGCGTATGCAATGTATGCATGATTTTATGCGTGGAAAATATTTATCACATGATGTATATTCATCTATTGTAGGTATTGTGTGCTTCATTCATTAAAAAGCATTCTCTTTTATTGGTGCATAGGTGCCGCCTAGGATATATCTCGTTAGGGATTCCATGGATGACTCCTTTAAAGTGAGGAACATGGGTTCGATGAATCAGATTCGAGTTCAAAGCTTGGATCTAGTTTGAAGAGGATCTAGATGAGTCATTGATCGTGAACCATGTAGGCGGTGCTTAAGTTGATAATGGGAGCTTAGAAGTCCTTTTGCCTAAAATGTTGTGAGGGAGACATTCTTCCTAAGTTCTAGAGGAGATAAATGATGTCTTGTGCCATTTCGAGGATGAGATGATGAATTCGATATTTCTTTGGTTATAACTTTCGCATAGACCGCCCTTACGGGTTTTTGATCTATTGAACCTTACCTTAATTTTTGTTTGGACCACCCTTTCAGGTTTTCAATCCAGCAGACTTATATTTTCTTTTCTTTTTCTTTTATTATTTTTTCTTTATTTTTTCATTTTTTTATGTTTACTTGCGATATTCTACCATTGGCATGCAAACAATCAAAATAAACATATGCATAAAGATTCAACAAAAATGACGATTCATTGATGAACTTAACAGGGGTATAAATGTTTAAAATGATTTGACTCCTACCATTAATTAGCACTTTCAAGTTTTCTAACCAATGTGTTTGATTCTCTCAATGTCCTAAATTTTGCCTGAGCCACCTTTTTCGGGTTTTCAACTCAACGGACTATTCTTTTTCGGTTTCAAAAAGTGGCCCTAATTTTTGCTCAACTAGCAGAGTGCTAATTGACAGGCTAATTACAAATTTAAATTTTGTTGGTACTTCTTTTTACCGATTTATTTCTTTCATCTATGCGTGATAATAATTGTACCAGTCTTGGTTGACTTGACTGATAGATTGGTTACCGTCCATGTCCATGACTTCAATCGTTGTTTTGTTAAGCATTTTTTTATCAATTGGTTGGTGTTCGTGCTGCTTTGCTAGCTTGAAGTGTATGTAATTATGAGTATTGGTGCTTGATCGTCACCGTTTCCTTATAAATTCAAATGTTGTCCAATAATAGGTGACATTGTCAGGGACCAAAGGCTTTGGATATATTGGGAGCTTGATTCCATCGAAGGCGAATAGTTTATGTTAAATGATATTCCTTCAACAGTGTAATTATTGGCCCATAAATGGTGGTGAGCTGTGCGATGGAGTTGTTAGCGTGCTCAACAGTTTGACCACTTCTTTGTTTCTTTGGCATAATGCATTATGTAAGCCCATTGTGCCGGTTGTTCGACCCTTTTGGGGAAAGTTAACTTCAATTTGCTCTGTTGACTTTTCAACCCTATTATGGCTTCGATCATTTTGACTTTTGCTTGATTGACTTAATAGTCAGTGGGCATTTCATGCTTGGAGATCTCTCTATCAATCTTACAACTTTATAGGATGGGGTAGTTGCTATCACGCGTTGTCTAAGTACCTGTGTTCATCTCTCACTTTCTCTCAAGAGTCAAAAAATTTAAACTTATTACAATTGTAGCGGATCCATTTATACCCAAGTTAATTTCATGACAAGATGTGTCATATATGCTAAAAACATTATGCATATGTTTATGAGAATGCATGATGTAAATCGATAGGATATCAAGCGAGTAAACAAAGTTCAATTTATTCAAAAATATTTCAAAAACCTCATATGCAAAGTTGCTACAAGCTAATTTATTACATCATTGATGTCATCATCTTACGGTTAGGTTTCCACACAGGTTAGTTTATGGATTTGAAGTGCTCCATCCTCTCTGCCTTGTCAAACACTTCTTGATATCTGAAGAAGATATATCAAAACTGAAAGATGCACGCTGAACTGAATGTGAATCTGAACTCGAGTCTTCACTTTAGTTAGTGTGAAGAATCCCCTCCAAACTAGCCATGATCGTAGAAATGCAAGACAAGCGGTGAGCAGGCCTTTTTTAAGCCTTTCAATCAAAAATCGAAGATCAGACCATGCATAATGCGATTCGTGATGTGAAAAGTGCATGAGATGTTAATGTTAGGGCTGCATACACAAAGGGTTAATGTTCCATGATGCGAGATAAATAGTATATTCGTCAATCCACTTAAAACAAACAGTGTTAGTCATTTGATAAGGTGATAAAAAATGTGTGAATGTAAGTACAGCCCTTCTGCACACTGTCTATGGGGCAATGTGACATGAATGATGTATTGTAAATGTGATGAGGTGACCAAGTCACCTGTGTGGTAATAAGTCAATAATTCCAGATTTCGTACTATGACTAGATCTCATGAAATGAAAAGGTTCAATTAATTTGGGTAAGTAGTGCGACATATCCTGATGAAATTAAAATGAAAATAACTACCGTATATGAATGATTTGGTTATTTTGCCCAATTAGGGCGGAGTTTTGGATGCCGGTGTGGTCATCACTTTTTGAGGGTATGCGGTGATGCATGAATCATTACCCTATGTGGGCGAATGGTTCGGGTATTAAATGTATACCCTTGAGAATTGGCAAGGTAAGACTTTCGAAAAGGGTTCACCCTATGTGGGCTTAGATTCGGATGTCAGCAGGGACACCACGAGATGTGGGAAAAAATGATTTTGGTAGGTATTTGCCCTATTTGAGCTATGTGGTATGTGTGATTGCCTTGTGTGGGCTATGAGTTGGATGTCAAGTGGACATCTAAAAGATAATGTGTGGGATATGTTACTACCCCTTGTGGGCTAAGTGTCGAATGTCAAGTGGACATCTTGCTGAAAAAGGTGTAAATGATGTTTCATGATTCTAATTGGTTTCATGTTGTCCTAGGGTGACACGTTTACGAGTGTCATCTAATCCTAAGTGTACGTGACACTGATTTGGTATCATGATGATGAAAAAATGCTATGTTAACATTATGCGTGTGTGCATTCAAGTGTCTACACTAATATTCGTGGTTAGCTTAACATTTGTACAATGATAAATTGAATGTAGTAAACACATAGCACATAGCATGCAACGTCCAATCTTCCAACCATACAACTCCTGCGCGTAGGGTTTTTGGCTAGTCTCTATCCTAAGTTTGGTTCATCTTAGTACCACGAGGACACTAAGGAGCGCTCTTGCAAAAAAATACAATGCATGTTTATTTGTTGGGTAACACCCTAGGGAAAATGCCTATGGCTTATTTACATGAGGTTGGTAAATGGGTTGTTAATGTAGAAGGTTCTTGTTGCACTAAAATACACTCCAAGCCTCTCCCTCAAATAGGTTCTAACGAGGGAGGTACATGCGATATGGTAAAAAAGTTCTCCACCTGCTCAAGTACTGTCTTTTCTCAGGGAGGCAGATTAGTACAAGAGAAAGCTTCGCGGTAATAGGGGTACCTTAGACTTACGGGCTAATCCCTTATATTGCAATGCGAAATTTATGAATATGTCATAATTTTAAGGACATAAGAAATAATGTGATCAACAATTTTCCGCACTTATCCAAAATCTAAAATCTTTTAAAAAAACAAGTTTTTAGAAACAAAATCCCTAGTGAAGTTGCCACTGTGAGCAGATGACACGGAGTACGATGGGTCGAGAGTGCGCGAATGAGAGGCGCGGTCCACTGGGGTGTTTTTGTTGAAAATAAAATTACAGGGTCAGGGACCCGGAAGGTTTGAAAGAGAAAGTGGGAAACATTTTTAGATTGGTCAACCCCGAATCCGCCGTCTCTTAGTGTAGAGTCTCCACCTAGATTAGCTCTTCCAGGAATTAGAGTCCTGTGAGGCTTAATGTCTGGGGAACGGCCCACTAAGACACAGAGATTCGGGTTCGGGATAAGTTGCTTACTTCTTATTGGATCACATTAAATTACATCTATAGAAAACCGTATTTCTTAATTATGCATATTCGTACTTATGTCATTTTTGAGTTTATATGTATGATTCACACATATTTGGAAAGCAATAATTCCATGCATAAAGCGATAAATAAATGCGGAAAAGTAAAGATTAAGATTACAAAACCTTGGGGGATGCAACCACCCGCTTAATATATTAATTACATTTCCCAAAAAATAATTGAAATTACGATACCCGAAGGAAAGTAAAATCCTAGGTATACATCTAATCCTAATCTACCAGCACCCACAAAGGTTAGCATATATGACAAAATATTTGCACGTATGTTCGATTTAATTTTGAGAAGGCCCGTGTGGCCTAATTAAAATATCGGTGGTTAAAAATTCTTATTTTAGAATAAAAAAATTCATTTTATTAACAAATATGTTGCTTATTTTAATTAATGAAAATGATCGCATGGCAATAATGTGAGGTCTGTTATCCGAAAATAATTTTCATTACATTTGTGTGGGTAGTCTAACATGTATTTCATAATTAAATAAATAAAAAATTAATTAAAAGCATAAAAGAAAGTTACGTAATAAAATAATGGCAATTAAATAAATAAAAAAAGTTAATAAAATATTATTTAAAGGAATAAAATAAATCATAAGTCGATGAAGAAAATCAAGTTCGTCTCTGTATTTAAGAGAAAAGAAAAATAAATATAAAAATATAATACACAGGAAAAAGCAGCTCTAGGAACTCAAAAGCTTACCCTTTCGTTGCGAATCCACGTTGACAAAACCGCTTGATCTTTGGGAGCGCTCCTCGTTCGTTTTGATTTAATTTGTGTGAAAATATGTTATTTTAATCCTAAAAATATTCAGACTTGAACTCTAAATTTGTTTTAGATTCGAGAATATCTGAGGATTTTTTAGAAAAAAAAGATGGGAAAAATTGGTTAGAAAATAAAAAAGTTTGGAATCCAAACATATTTTGGATTCAAATATAATCAAAGAATTTCTACGAAATAACAAAGAAAATTAGTATTATTTTATGAAGAAAAAATAATTTTTTCAGTCAAAAAATATCTCTCTTTGTCGATAAAGAATAAATATTTTTTTTAGAAGAAAAGAATTTTTTTCGTCTTTTTTTAGTCTCTTCCAAGAAAATAATTTTCTTTTAAAGTTTTCCTCCCTCTCTTACTGAAAATTCCCCTTATTTATAGGGAGAAATTCACCACTTTTATCATGCATTTAGCTCATATTGTAATACTATTCAAGTAACATTATGCATTTAGACCATATTGTGGTATTATTCAAGTACCCTAATATATTTGGACCATATTGTGGTACTATTCAAGTATCATTATACATTTGGCTCATATTGTAGTACTATTCAAGTAACATTTTTTTATTTCTCGTTTACTTTCTTTCCTTAATATATATATATATATATATATATATATATATATATATATATATATATATATATATATATAT
>CATIWQ010031613.1:0-44242 GCA_949673415.1 Euphorbia schlechtendalii
AACTTGTAATAGGACTTAATATAATCTTAGTTCAGGACATATATTATGTACTGACTAAGTTCTTTATTAATAAAATACAAGTTTTTCACCTCAAAGTTAAGTTCTTCTTAACTTATAATATGCTGTATGCATGTCTCTACAATAATGTTGTATTTGATGTAGGAATTCATACAAGAGACCAAACTTTAAAGAAAAGCTAAAGTAAGATAGAAGTCCCAAAGTAAAAATCATTTAAGTATGGGGGAGCTGAGCTGCTTAAGGAAGACTCACTCAGTATGGGGGAGTTTTTAAGCCAACTAAGGGAAGTCACTCAACAAAGGGAATCTTATATCACCTTCCAGTTATTTCTGTTATTCTTAAACTGTATTAATTAATTAAATTCTTCAACTACCTAGTTTGCTATCTGTCCAAAATGGGGGAGATTGTAGAACCCAAGTTAAATAGTACCTAACAGTACTTAAGACATTTTGAAAATAGCAAACTGAATAGGCTAGTGGATTTAATTAAGTACTAAGTATACTCTTAATTAATGAAGCCATGAGTTTTTGTTTTGGGATAAAACAACTCATTCTGCTGTATATAGTTAATTAAGTTACGGCTTAGAATAGGAAAAGCTGAGTTCAGCTACGTTCAATTAAATCCATGCTAAGTACTATGAAGTTTAATGAAATAACCACTCAGCAAATACTAAGTCAAGCTTTTAAATAGTTAAAAGTGATTTACTATAACACTTTGTGAATAAAATGATAGCTGTACTACTAACGATTTCTGTGAAGAAATAGAATATTCTTTTCTGACTTTTAAAGGTCAATTTATGCAACAAATAATAGAATATTCATTACAAGTCAAAATGGCTCCACTCCACTAAGACCTATCAGAATCTTTCTACAAAAGTCCAAGAAGAGTGCGCCTCTGTCAACACCAATCCTTAGTGTCTCTACGCGTGTCAGTCCATGTCAGCAACATCAACCAATCAAGATTACACGTAGCTCTACAAGCGTCTCTCTCTCCAAGATCGTATTGCTTGAAGACAAAAGAGCTTACCAATGGAAGCTCATCTCGCCTCAACGTTCAAATTTCTATCTTTGAATGTCCTAGAAACTATCTCCAATGGGAAGATTTGAAAGTTGTGAAGAGAAGAAATATTAAAGAACTACAAAGATGAGAAGTCTGCAACAGCTACTTGACAGAACTTCAAAGAATAAATAGATGATTGAAGTAGATGTTGAAAGTAGGTGAATCACCTTGAATTTCCTAAGAGCTAAGTCACTACAAATCATTCTAGGTTTTCACAAATTCAAATTTAAGCAATCAGCAAACAACCATTTTCATATATGTTTGTAATAGAGAGAATCAATTCTGAGATATAACATTGTAATAATTCAACGCTTTATAAGTTGAATTCAGTTCGCAAATCTCCTTTGAGATCTGTGTGTTAGTTTGGGAAGGCAATTGTGAGCGGGCGACACGGAGCGGTGGGCCATGAGTGCGCGGAATGATAGGCGCGGTCCACCAGGGTGTTTGAAAAAAGGTGCACCGGGTCGGGGACCCGGGGAAAAGGTTGAAAGAGAAAAGCGAAAAACCTTTTAGATCAGTTCGAACCTGAATCTACCATCTCTTAGTGTGGAGTCGCCACCTGGATTAGCTCTTTCCAGGAATTAGAGTCTTGTGAGGCTTAACGTCCGGGGGACGGCCCACTAAGACACAGAGATTTAGGTCTGGGATAAGTTGCTTATTTCTTATGTGATCACATTCTATTACATCTACAGAAAACCATATTTTCTTAACTGTGCATATTCGCACCTAGGTCATTTTTAGACTTTATATGCATGATTCATGTATTGGAAAATAATAAACCATCGACAATGCGAAATAATAAATCATCCACAAAGCAGTAAGTAAATGCGGAAAATAAAAATTACAAGGCTTCCAAAAAAATCGGGGGATGCAACCGCCCGCTAACCTATTGATTACATTTTCCATAAAAAATATGTGCAATACACGAAGGAAAAATAAAATCCTAAATATACATCTAGCCTGCATCCACAAGGGTTAGCACAGGGGATATCACATATGTTCGATTTGATTTTAGTGAGGCCCGTGTGCCCTAATTAAAACATCGACGATTTAAAGTTGTTATTTTAAATAAAAATTGGTTCATTTTTATTTACACGTATGTTGGTCAATTTTATAGTGAAAATGATCACATGGCATAAGGTGAGGTCTGTTATACGGAAATAATTTTAATTCCCTTCGTTGGGGTATTCTAACATAAAAATAAAAATAAAGAAAGAAATAAAGATGAAGGAGAGATTACAATACAATTTACAATAATAAGAAATAAAAATAATTCCTAGGTCCACAAATAAAATCAAAAAAAGATGAAGTAGATGATGAGCGCGAATTCCCAGTTCTAGGAACTTAGAGGCTTACCCTTGCTATATGAATCCACTTCAGTGTAACCGTTTGATTCCCGCGAGTGTTCCTCGTTCGTTTTGATTTAATTGTAGCTTAATGTGGAAAGATAAGTGTTTATTTATCCGAATGATAATCAGACTCGGGTTCTAAATTTGTTTTAGACCCAAGCATATTTGAGGATATTTGAAGATGAAGAAATTTGATTAAAAGATGAAAAGATTTAGAATCCAAATGAGTTTTGGGATCCAAGAAAAAATTAGAAAAAAAAAGAATTTTATCTGTGTTTTTTTTATCTGAAGAAGAGAATTTTCTCTCTGAATTTTGAGTCCCTTTTTCCATGGAAAATTCCTCCTATTTATAGGCGGAATTTTTCCGATACGATTTAATAGTACCATTTAAATGGTATTATTACATGATATTATTTCATTTTTTTCATTATGTATTTGGACCATATTGTGGTACTATTCAAGTACCATTTTTATTTCACATCTACATTTATTTATTTCCTTTTTTATTATATCTTTTCCATTTCTTTTATTTCCTTTCTTTATTTATTCCTTTTCTTTTTATTTCCTTTTTCATTTTTTTTATTTTTTTCCTTTTATATACATATTCTTATAAAAAACAATTTAATTAAATTATTCTAAACTCTTAAACTTTATTTAGGTCCTTAAAATATTTTAAGCCTTTAAGTTTTCACATAAGGTTTTTAAATATTTTTTTATGATCCTAAATATTTATTTAGAGCCCGAAATATTTATTTTTTTAACTAGGAGAACTCCCGTTTGAAGATCATTAGATGGTCAAAAATCGTGTGATTCGAGGATAAATATCCCGAAAAGCCATCATCATTGAACGTGCGAGCTGGTACAAAATCCCGTGCTCACACATGCTATGTAGAGTCTTGACATAATGGAATAATTATGATGTACAAGTCTTGAGCATGATCCTTTAGATTAGTAATTCTAAATAGCTCGGATTTATTATTATTATTATTATTATTATTATTATTATCATATCCATCATTATGTCCTACACTAGGGCGAGACTAGTTGCACCAATCAAATCTTTACAATGATATTAAGGCGGTAAATTATCTTCTTATCATAAATCATGATACTAACCTTATTAACGGATGTAAGGACATGTACAACATGATTTCCTTTTACAAGTGTTTGGTCATGAGACTAGATGGGGTTAAAGCCTTAATCAAAATGGCTTAGTTGTCCATATCCTTGGAGTAAATACCGAATTGGAGACATATTTGAGGAGTTGTACATTTGGGTACGCACGTCTCGAGAAAGAGAACTCAAATAGACTAGCAATTATATGGAATGCAATTGGACGGGTTCCAACCATGGTTGTCTATTTGACTTGACCTGCTATAGCAAGGGTCATAGTAGATGGGCTATGGATGGCACCTACCAAGGAAGATTGGTTTGACCAAGTTTTCCGGAATTCAATAGAAGGGGATATTTGAATGTTGATAAAATAGTAGAATATATGTATGTAATTAAAAACCTTATATCATATGCATGTACATATACTAATTTTTGAACAATTTCTATCTTATATATAAGATGCATATGACCACTAACAAAAATACTCATATTGATATGATCCTCTTGGCAACATAAAGTATGTTATCTGCAACTTCAATGAGTGATTTGGTATTGTTAGAAGAGTTCTTCGGAACTATTACCTAGATTATGTTCTAAATGATCCAAGTCCCAAAGATCTCAGTAAGAATGCTTTTGCTTGTGAGATGAATGATTACGAGATGCATAAGGAAAACTATGAGTTTATCGCAAAGCTCATGTTAGACAACATGCTCTCGAAGGACACACATGTGTACAAAGATTTGGATCTGGCATCCATGAGATATCTTCTCAATCTGGCAGAAATTCAAGAAAGCAGACTATTCCATAGTAAGTTATAGGGAGACACCTCAATAGTGGAGTTGGGTATATACATATATGACAACTCTGAGCAATTAAGGGAGCTGGGTATCTAGTATATTGAGAAGTCTGTGAAAGAAATGGTGTTGAGGGGTTTACCTAATAAATATAATTCTTTCAAGGAGATGCGTAAGGGGTATTCTCCTAATTGTACTTTAACTCAGCTTATGGACTTGCTCAAGATATTTGAGATTGATTTTAGAAATATACTCAAAGAGTAAATTAATGATGAGGAACTTAATTTGAAGAAACTTAAAGATTTAAAAGTCAAGAGAAAGCTCATGAAGCGGTTGGAGCTGAGGAGGGAAAATGTTTCTCTTGGAACAAGCTTGTCGGATAATGATGAGAGTTGTGGCTCGAACTTTTGAAGGTATGTTCTTACTAGAGAGTTTCTCTACAGTTTCTTATGAGTCTACCTTGGTATTAGATATTGGTTATGGTACTCATATCTATAATTTTGTTTAGAGGTTGCGAAAGAGGGAAATGGACCTAAGAGTTGGAAATGGAGCACGGGTTGCTCCGATAGCTATAGGGACATGTAGCTTTCTTTTACCTAGTAGCCTTGTTTTAGTTTTCAACAATTTCTATTGCATTCCTACCATTACTAAGAATATTATTTCTGTTGCGTGTTTAGTAATAGAAGGATTTGAGATTTTATTTTCTAATAATAATTATCAAATTCAACATGATAATATTCTTTATGCTTGTGGAATGTATTTGAATGGAATTTATGTTCTAGTTACTAAACTGAAATTCTAAATATGAATATTGCTAAGAAATAGAAGATAGATAATGAGAATTCTTCATACTTGTGGTATTGTCATCTAAGCCATATAAATGAGACTCGCTTAACTAAGTTACACAAATGTGGTGACTTGGGCCTAATGGAATGGGAATCCTATGGGGCACGTGAACCTTGTTAAAAGGGAAAGATGACGAAGAAAGCTTTCAAAGAAAAGGTTCAACGTGCTACGAGTACTTTAGAAATAATACATTTCAATGTATGTGGTCCAATGAGTGTTAAACACATGAACATTTCATCTACTTCATAACTTTTATCAATGAATTACTCACGGTACGGTTTGTACCTTATGAGGCACAAGTCTAAAAATTTTGAGAAATTCAAAGAGTTCCGAATCGAAGTAGAGAAACAGCTTGGGAAAAGTATGAAGAATCTTCGATCTTATCGAGGCAGTGAATACTTAAGCCAAGAGTTTCAAGATTACCTAAGGGATAATGGTATTTTATCCCAATGGACACCTCTTTATACACCCCAACCCAATGGAGTGTTCGAAAGGAGAAATAGAACCCTACTTGATAAGATTCGGTCCATGATGTGCCAAGCAAAAATCAGCAGATCCTTCTAGGATTACGCACTTAAGAGAACAATTTATATTCTAAATAGAGTTCCCTCGAAGTCAGTTGATCAAACATCATACGAAATATGGTATGGTAAGAAACTAGCTCTTTCTCACCCAAGAGTTTGGGGATGTCCTAGTTATGTAAAGAGGATAAGTTCAGATAAGCTAGGTGCTACGTCTGATAGATCTCTATTTGTAGGTTACCTTAAGGAGATAATGGGTTAAACCTTTTACAATCCCAAGGAACAAAATGTACTTATTTCTAGGAATTCTCAGTACCTCGAGAAGTAACACATACATGCGAAAGCTAGTGGGAGCAATCTTACGCTGGGTGCTCAAGAAGATCAAACAGAATATTAATTGATTGATCCTACACCTATTACATAAGATAGTATAAGCATAGAACAACCTATTATACCATCGACATTGCGTAGGTCAGGTCAGGCACCAATCGTTCTTGAGAGATACAGTTATTTCATCACTCATGATAAGCACATCTTACTTATGGAGGATGACGAGCCCAAGACTTACAAGGAGTCAATGGAAGGCTCAGAGTCTGATAAATGGTTTATAGCCACAGAGTCATAGATAGACTTCATGTACGAAAATCAAGTTTGGAACTTGGTTGGTGCTCTAAGTGGTATTAAGCCCATAGGATGCAAGTGGGTTTTCAAGAAGAAAACTGACATGGATGGTAATGTAATTACCTATAAATCAAGGCTAGCTGAAATGGTTATAGTCAAAAGGAAGCATTGACTATGATGAAACCTTTTCACAAGTAGCCATGCTAAAGTCTATCTGAATACTCCTTACTATTGCTGCTCATTATGATTATGAGATTTGGTAGATGGATGTAAAAATAGCGTTCCTTAATGAGAACCTCGAACAAGATGTATATATGATACAACGTAAAGGTTTTACATCTTAGGATGGCTCGAAGGTATGTAAGTCGGAAAGGTTGATTTATGGACTTAAGCAAGCATCAAAGAGTTAGAATATTAGGTTTGACAAGATAATCCAAGAGATTGTTTTTGTGCAAACGCTAATGAGCCCTATGTATATATAAGAAGGTTAGTGGGAGTTCTTTCATTTTTCTTGTATTATATGTCAATGACATATTATTAATAGGAAACGATGTTCCTTTTCTTCAAATAGTTAAGTCATGGTTGTTAGAGAAGTTCTCCATGAAAGACCTTGGAGAAGCAGCTTTTATACATGGTATAAAGATCTACTATGATAGATCCAGGATGCTGCTAAGTCTTTCTCAGAGTATATACGTAAATAAGGTTTTGGCTAGTTTTAACCTTGAGCCTTATGTATGTAAGAAGGCTAGTGGGATTGTGGTCATTTTCCTTGTATTATATGTCAATAACATATAATAGTTAGGAAACGATGTTCCTTTTCATCAAACAATTAAGTCATGGTTGTTAAAGAGGTTCTCCATTAAAGAAAGACTTTGGAGAAGCATCTTTTATACTTGGTATAAAGATTTACCATTATAGATCCAGGAGGCTGTTAGGTCTTTCTCAAAGTACATACATAGATAAGATTTTAGTTAGAATTAACCTTGAGCAGTCAAGAAAGGGTTACCTTCCCATGTCCCACGGGATTAACCTTTCTAAATCTCAGTGTCTGAGAACACAAGAGGAGTGACTACTCATGAATAGAATACCCTATGCTTCAGTAATAGGATCCATCATGTATGCCATGGTATGCACTCAGCCAGAAGTCTCACATGCCTTGAGCATTACAAGTAGATTTCAATCTAATTTAGGTGAGAAGAACTAAACGGTAGTTAAATTATAGGACTAAGGATATATGTTTATAGTTTATGGAGAAAGTGATCTCCCTACGAAGGGATACACTGATGCGAGTTTTCAGTTTGACAGGGACAATTATAAGTCCTAACTAGGTTATGTGTTTATCTTAAATGGAGGGAAGTTGTTAAGAAAAGTTTCAAACAAGATACAACTATTGATTCAACCACTGAATTTGAGTTTATAGATGCTTCTGAAGAAGCTAAGCAAGTTGTCTAGCTTAAAGGATTTATTAGTGATCTCAGTGTGGTGACTAGCATTATAAATCCAATAATGGTCTATTGTGATAACAATGAGGCTATTGCTCAGGCAAAAGAATAACGATCTTGTTGAACAAATGGACACGTACTCAGAAAGTACCATCTCATTCAAGAGATAGTTGCTAGAAATGATATAAGCTTATAAAACATCCCTACGGATAAAAATCTAATGGATGGGATAACAAAGCCATTAACTCAAGTTAAGCATGACCAGCATGTTAACGAGTATGACATGAAGCACATGGGCAATCGACTCTGGTGTAAGTGGGAGTTTGTTAAATATGATGTATGCCTTAGAACCAATTAGGGTAATATATCTTAATTAGTCACTAATATAAAAACATTTCAGATTATTATTTATCAATAATAAGGAACCTTTGTTATATATCAATGATTGTTTATAAATGATGTATCTTGCTGGTATTATATGCATGCTATTAAGTATGTGTATATATTCATTGATATAATAAGACAAAGTCCATGACTATTTCATAGCATGAAAGTGCGAGGACATAGTGGGAATGGAGTGAAAACTGCACATACATGTTACTATGAAAAGTCTAAAAGTCATAGTTTTATTGAGAGTCATCAATGAAGCGAATAGACTAGCATGTGTAAGCTTACTCCTTAGATTTGATCTAAGTAGTCAATCTCACGAGATGAAGGTGGTACCTTGAGTTAAAACATGAATGTATTCAGGTAATAAAGTAGAGATCACTAAAAGACAGACACTCAGAAATAATTTTATCCATGTGTTGGTGTTGTATCTTATTGTAGTAGCAGTTCAAGTATCCTTAGACCAGAGATATTGGTTAACTTATGCAAGAGTTTCTATACTTAGGGTCATACTTATTCATACCCTTTTGATCAGGATAATACGGGTGAATACGAGTATAGTGACGATTGTTCATTGGTAAGCTGAGTAGTCAAGATGGGATTCATCGCTCCTGATATAGTGATATAATGGGAGTTGTACCTTAAGGCCTCTTGTTAAACTTATACACTCATAAACCTCTTATCAGAGTATGAGATTGATAGATTGGGTTTCTAGTCAATCTTGATACTTAAAAGCGAGTGGTGTTCTTCATGAACAAGTTTAATTCCAGGATACCTATGGTTATTACATGAGCTAACACTTAATCCAAGCTTAATAAACTAGATGATACTTAACCTGATGGAAGGAGTATATTGTACTAGTTACTGTTGCAGAACTAGATCAAGTCATAAGCGCATGACATTTCGAGTATCGGGGGATAATTCACCTTTGTTAGAAAGTACATTTGATCATCTAGAGTTATCAAGTTCCATATCGGTATCGTACACTGAGCCTAAAGGTTCCCATATGGGAAGCAAAGTTTAGGTTGACCTCTTGCGGCTCTATACTTTGGGATCGTACGAGGTCACACACATTAGGCCTTCACTGGACTAAATAAAGAACTTATAGATGGGGTCTATACCAAGAATAAAAGGGTGAATCAAACTCATTTTGGATGTACCATTAAATAGTCAAACCAAATAATATTTAAAGGAAATTGGAAAATTTCACTAGGTGGAGCAAAGGGATTTTTTCCTGTTGGGAGTGGGCCTTGCGAACACGAGTTGTTCACTGGTGGGGCCTGCATGGCAACCTTGCGAGTACCAAAGTACTTGCAGGTTGCTAGCATGCGTTGGCAAAAGGCCACCTCATGCTATTGGGATACAAGCTCGCAAGCGTTGCTTGATAGTGCTTGCATGGGCCTGCCATGTAGGCCCACCAGTGAAGCTTACAAGTGAGGCTTGCGTAACAAGGAAAGCCCAAATGGGCTTCCCTTGGAGTCTACGCACAACCCACCGTAGTGGGCTATGCACGTGGATTGACCTATATGGAGTATGAGCTCCACGCAGCAACCCGGGTTGGATGGGAATTTCCCCATCCCACATTGGATATGAGGGGATCATTTTTGCTCTCCTCCCACTATAAATAGTGGCCTCACCTTCTCCACTTTTCATATTATCAACTCAGCCTTCCTTCTAAGTTTTGACTTCTTTTCTTCATGAGTTTTTGCGAGATCCTCCATTTTCACAAGAATTCTTTTAAAGGCTTATTCCTATTTTTAGAAGAGCCTTCTCAGTTATATTTTTTTGTTAGTCTATGAGTGGTCTAGCAATTGATTATTAACTGATGAGTTGTCCCTCTATGTGAGGTTTTGGTCGATGGGGGTCCATTTGGACTAGTGGTGGAGGCTATCTTAGTTTGGAGGTTTGTGCTCATGGAGTGTTATCCAAT
Organism: Euphorbia schlechtendalii; assembly: GCA_949673415.1. Classification (NCBI taxonomy): domain Eukaryota; kingdom Viridiplantae; phylum Streptophyta; class Magnoliopsida; order Malpighiales; family Euphorbiaceae; genus Euphorbia; species Euphorbia schlechtendalii. The sequence continues at coordinate 10,081 of CATIWQ010031613.1, forward strand.
TACCGTAAAGGATTGCCACACAAAAGGGGAAGGCGTGCATCAACTGGTAATGCTCTAATCTTAGATGCTCAGTTTCTTGTATTAAGTTTTATATTCATATAAGCATTTATGAAATGTTTTAATTGGGATTATATCAATCATGCCATGCTTAGGAGATCCTTTAAGGGTAATCTTAAGTTTTGAAATTCTTCCATGAAAGTTCACATGTTCATTAACTGCCTTAATTAACCAACAAGTAGCACACTCATAACCTCTAATCTGAGTATGAGATTTATAGAACAATTTTCTAGTCAATCTCAATACATAAAGGTAAGTTGTGTTCTTTGTGAGCAAGTCTAACTTTGGGATACCTATGACCGTTACATGAGCTAACACTTTATCTAAGTTTAATAAACCGGATGGTACTTAACATGATGTAAGGAGTGTATTTTATTGGTTACTAGTGCAGAATCTGATTAAGTCACAAGCATGTGACGTTTCAAGTATCGGAGGATCATATGCCTTTGCTAGAAATCCCATTTGATTGTCTAGAGTCATCGAGTTCCATATCAATTTGGAACACAAAGACTAAAGGTTCCTAGATAAGAAGCTAAGTTTAAGTTAACCTCTAACAGCTCTATACTTCTGGATCCTATGAGGTCACACACATTGGGTCTTCATCGGACTAAATAGAAAACTTATAAATGGTTTCTATATTGAGAATATAAGGGTAGTCAAGTTCATTTGGATGGACCATTAAATGGTTAGACCAGTTAACCATTTTGAAAGAGGGAATAGGGATAAATATGCCGATATGTGTATCAAGGGATTTTTACCCATTGTCAGTGAGGCCCGCGAACATGGGTTGTTCATAGGAGGGCATGAATGGCTACTACGCAAGCACTTGGCATGCTCATGGGCTGCCAACATTTCTAGCATTGATGGGCAATGCTAGCACACGCTAGTGGGCTGCAAGCCCTCCAACGACAACGCAAGCCTGCGCTTGCAGGACAAGGGAAACCCAAATGGGCTTTCCTTGTGCGGCACACAGCCCACTGAAGTGAGCTGTGTACATGGGTTAAACCCATAGAATTTGGAGCTTCATGTGGTGACCCACATATGGGATGGGGATTTTCCCATCCCATATTGCTAATAGGGTAGCTCTTTTGCTCCCATTTTCCCTATATAAAGGAGTATTCTCCTCCTCTTTCAATGAACTTTAGTCCAGCCTTTCTCTTCTAAACATGACTTCTTTCTTGAAAATTATTTTGATATCCTCTTGCAATTTCTCTTTTTATTTGCGAGATTCTTTTGAAGGTTTATTCCTTTTTTGGAGAAGAGTGTTCGCCACCATTCTACTGATAAGTTTAATAATTTCTACGTAAAGAGTTTGGCTATATATCAATGGCGCCAAAAACTTGTTCATGAAAAATATATAGGTGTTGTTAGTACCTCTTATCAAATAGAAAAATGATGATAAATGCAAGTATACAGTTGCGATGTAGTATTAAAAGATATCGATCCCACAGGGAAGGACTAGTTCTAAAGATCAAATAGGGAAAAAGGATAAAGCAAATAATATGTATAAATATTTTTGGATAGGAGGGTTAGAATGAAAAGTTGAGTAAATATAGATGTGATAGATGAGCGACTCTAAATACATAGATTTTCACTACGAACAAGTATAGCAGAGAAAACATGCAAGTTTAACAAAGATGTTACGAAGCACTAGACTAATCTAACAAACCTGGTTCAACACATCAGATGTTCAATGATTTTCCATAGAGCAACACATGAAATGACTTTTCTAGATCTAGCGCAAACGAATTAAGACTATCATATAAACCTGGACAACATCAATACTATGCTTAGTACGGGTTGCTCTCACATAGCCACATTTAGCAAGTTACCATTCCAAAAATGCTGGCTCACTAAACAGCATTATATCATTGATCCAGTGATTATACACGATTTTGTTAACCCCGAAACTACTCTTAAAATTAACTCCAACACATATAACTTGATTAACATGAAAGACTTAACACGAAATACGCATTATGACACATAGACATATCATAAACTTCGAAATAGAAAGTATAAGTAGAAAGGAAAGCAAAGTTGTAAGGTATGCAAGTGAAAGCTAAAGTTGATTAAACTGTATCCACTCTTTAATGGGAGTCGTCGATTCCCGCAATTCCTGTCTCTGCTTTGAATTCGGTCTCGGCCCCAACAAAACCTCCGCTAGGATGTTATTCCTTGAGAATATCGAACAAATGAATATTGAAGAACGAAAAATTTTATTTGATAAGTGATTTGCAAGTACACTTATACAATAATCGCTCGAGAATATAGAGAAATCTAGTGATCGAAACAAGGATTTGAATCACTTAAACATTTTCTTGCTAACACTTAAGAACGTAGCGAACTCTCTATTTATACACACTATATCTCTCTCTAATTACACTCTAATATTTTCCTCTCTGGTGGTGAACCATATGCCATGAAATTTGTGAGGTTTGGAGCCTTATTTATAGAGTTCGAAGGGTTGCGTCTATCCAAATGAAGGGTTATGTCCATTGGTGAAAGATTGCATCTCTTCTTTGTGATTGGTTGAGAAGCTTTGATATAATCCACAATGGATAAGCACCTTTTCATGATTGTTTGACTCTTGATAGGTGTCTGTTCATTGGTAGTTGATGGCGATTGATGGCGATTGATCATGCTTATCTGGTGATTGTTAGTTGAAAAGATAATACCAGAAAACTGTCCATGTCGTGACCTCGATATACATGTCACGATCAGGAATCTTTGATTGGCAATCTTCTATTTTTGAAGTAAACAAGTCGTGATCGTGAATTGAGTTTCACTCAGAATTATTCTTGTAACTTCACCTATCTTTGACAGCTTCGATCCTAAGCCAAATCTTTAAGTTCTATGCATCTTTTTGCACCTTTTTTACTCTTTTTTCATAGAATTCCACTTTTGATCATTTTACTCCCAAGATTTACCTAGTATCTGCATTTACATAAAAAAAAACTACATACCATGTGAAATCTTTTGTATGAAGTATAAAAATGACTAAAATTACAGTGTTTATTGTATAAAATTTATATGATAATAAGTGTAATTATACACTTATCAAAGAGCCTTGTAGTTAGTTTCAGGTTGGTGTATAATGGTCTAGTAGCCACATGTTAATTGATAACTCTCAAGAAGGTTTTGGTTGGTGGGGTTCGTATGGACTATTCATTGAGGTTATCCTACTTTGGAGGCTAGTGCTAAAGGAGTTTTATCCAACTAGTTAAAGGGATCACTCTGCTGCAGCAAGGGAAAGGCATGCATCAACTGGTAATGCTTTATACTTAGATGCTATGTCTCTTTTAATAAGTGTTTATATACCTAATGCATCTATGGAATGTTATAGTTAAGATTATATTAATCATATCATGCTAGGTTTACTCAACAAAGAACAAAGTGAAGATTAAAGACTATCAATATTTTAATCAACAATATAATCTTGTTAATTCAACAGTTTAATCTCTCATAAGCAACATATAAAAATCTCTCTCACCTGGGATCAAAGCTATCTCAAACAGGAAGAATTTTGAAGACCTAGTGAGAAGATAAATTGGATATTGAATGAGAAGAAATAAGTTTGCAATGGCTACTTCAACTCTCTTATTGTAAAAAGGACTTGAAGACAACAATTCAAACTTGGTGAATACACCTGAAAATCCTAAGTGCTAAAGTTTTTCAATAGCTCCAAATCAATCAGAAATTCATCTCAAGCAAAGAAAGAATAAAACTTTACAAATATCTCCATTCCAAGCTTAGCTTATTCTAGATCACCGTAATAAAAAATCTTATTAGTTTTGTAAGGAGTTCAACACAACTATAAGTTGAGTTTCCAAAAATCTTTTTTAGAAAATCTTTGAGTGATAGTAGGATAGTGGAGGGTACAGAATCTTACTTGAGTGTTACAATTTGTATGGTACTTATGGCAATGCCCATTGTAAAGGTTTCTCATCCTAGTTAAAGGAGTGGAGATAGTGGATTAAAGCTTTGGAGAGGTACTTAGGGACTGAACGTAAGTAAGAGGCTAAATTATGATAAGTCTCTTTGTTTGATCTCTCTTAACTCTACCATTTACTTTAATCAACAAGTATTTTTACTAAGCACACATTTAATTATATATCTGTTCGCAAGATTTTGGCTATACACGTTCCGAAAGGCTTATCCCTGGCAACGGCGCCAAAAAATTATTTGCCACTTTTCTACTGATAATATAGAAGTTTTAAATATAAACAGGTGTTGTCAGTACCGCTTATCAAATAGAAAAATTATGATAACTACAATCATACAGTTGCGATGTAGTTTTAAAAGATATCGATCCCCACAGGGAAGGAATTCTATTCTAAAGACCACCAGAGTTACGAAACAAAGGGAATAAGATAAATTGTAGGGTTTGGATGGTAGACTGATGAATTGACAGATGCATGAATAAATTAGAGAAGATGTAAACTATATAGATATTCCCTAAGAACAAATATAGTAGAGAAAAACATGAAAAAATCATCAAGAATATTTCATACACTAGATAACTTTAACAAACATGGTTCTAGATGCCCAAATATTCAATAATTTACCGCAGAGCAACGCATGAAATCACTTTTCTAAATCTAGGGTAAACGAATTATAACACTTATGAAAACCTGGATAACAATAATACTATGCTTAGTACGGGTTGCTCAAACATAGTCATATTTAGCAAGTTACCACTCCAAAAATGTTGGCTCACTAAATAGCGTAATAATCACAGAATCAGTGACTATACACAATCTTGTTAACCCCGAAACTACTCTTAAAGTTAACTCGAAAGCATATAACTTCATTAATATAAATGATGTAAGATGAAATACTGTTATGACACATAGACATATCATAAATTTTTAATTAGAAAGTATAAGTAGAAAACAAAGTAAAGTTGTAAGGTATGCAAGTGAAAGCTAAAAGTTGATCAAATCATATCCACTCTTTAATGGGAGTCGTCAATTCCCGCAATTCTTGCGTCTACTTTGAATTCGGTCTCGACTCATACAAAACCTTCGCTAGGATGCTATTCTTTGAGAATATCGAATAAATGAATGTTGAAGAATAGAAACTTTTATTGATAAGTTCTTTGCAATTACACTCATACAAACAATCACTCAAATTTGTGGAGAAGTCTAGTGATCGAAATAAGAATCAAATCACTTATACATTTTTCTCACTAACACTTTGAATGTAGCAAAATCTATACATTTTTCACTCTCTTTCTATGCATACACACATTCTTCATATGCATCAACCATATCACACATGAAATTGGTTGGTTTAGGACTATATTTATAGAGTGTGAAGGGTTGCATCTATCCAAACGAAGAGTCATGTCCATTGGAGAAGGTTTGCATCACTTCAATATGATTGGATGCAAGGTTTCATCCTCATCTTCAAGGGAAAGGCACCTTTTCGTGATTGGAGGTGTCTTTTTGTCTGACAGTTGATGGCGGTTGATGGTGGTTGATCGTTCTTATCTAGTGGTTGAAAGTTGAGAAGAGTTTACCAAAAACCATCACTAATCGCGAGCGAGATATATATGTCATGATTGTGAACAATAGTTGGTAACTTTCTATTTATGAAAGATGACAAGTCGCGACCACGAATGGGTGTCACGATCGTGACATGTGTTTTTCTTCATGATTTTTCTTTGCAACTTAGTCGATCTTTGACAACTTCGATTCTATGCCAAGTCCTTGTGCTCCACAAATCTTTTTGCACCTTTTTCAGTCTTCATACATAGAATTCCATCTTTGATCATTTCACTCCCAAGATTCACCTAGTTTCGGCACTTGCATCAAAAACAACTACATACCACGGAAATCTTTTATATGAAGTATAAAATGACTCTAAATCATATCATTTTATAAGTAAAAACATCATGATAATAAGTGTGTAATTATACACTTATCACACCCCCACACTTAACTTTTGCCTTGTCCTCAAGGTAAACACAACAAAAGTGTATAAAATAATAATTCAAGTTCGTACCTCATTTGGCGAAAGACTATCGTAGTGAGTACCACAATTCCAAGTTGCATAAAGTTCAAGTAAAAGTTTAAAATTTCCCACAAATTAGTAATGTGCAATTTACATAGTTTAGTTGCATATCTTTGCTCTTAATGGAGGGCCAACCGAGTTGCTTCTTCATATAAGTGTTATATGCTCGCTCGAAAATTTCTCTCTCTCAAGTATAGTATAAAGTATAAAGGACAAAGGGAGCACACTTTGAAAAAGATTGATCTCAAGGCATTTTTAGGTAACCTAGGATGCTAAACACTCAACGTGTGCTCATATTCAGAACAACTTGTTCAAAATATGCACTAACATCAAACTTGTAATACCTAACACTCATAATAACCTTGGGACATATGTTAGTATAGCATAGGTATGGATAATGTATAAATAACATAAAATCAAGAAAATTTTCATATTCTTCAATTTTTTAATTTATTTGATTTTTTTTTGAATTTTTGGGATTTATACAAATGTCCCCCCACACTAAAGAATATAATGTCCTCATTGTGAGAGCTTTTACTAAAAATGAAAAACATAAAAAACAATTAACTAGTCTAAAAATTTGAAAAAGAAAAGTAAAGAAAAGAATAAACCCATTTTTATTGAGAAGGAGAATTCAGGAGACTATGAGTAAATTGATAATTTTATTTTCTAAAGAAAGATAATAATTTTTTAAGCATCGATTTATTACTCTTCTTTTGAATCTTCATGTCTTTTTTCATTACCCCAAGTTTTGCTTAACAATTGTCCAATTTTTGCTGCATACTCGCCTTCCAATCTTTCGGAGCTTCGTCTTCATCATCTTCATCTTCTTCTTCAATCATCGAAGCCTTGCCAGGATGATGTCTAGCAGTTGGATGAGATGGGCCAACGGAAGAATCTTAATGAGTCGAGATTAGTCTCTTGGTGCGGTTGGAGTAGTAGTAGAAAGAATAGACATCATCGTTCTCTTGAAGAAGTCCAGTATTCTTCAAGTAGCTCCCATCCATATACCAAAAATACTCACCCAGTTGTTGAATATAGGGAAGTTCTCTTCGAGCTCCCATAACAATGGTTGTTATAATTTCAGCCGCACTAATCTTGCTCCTCATGCTTATTGAATTCTTCTTCATCATATCCCATATGATGTCCATGAACTCCGCTCTTTACTCATTCATCGCATAAGAAAGAATGAACAAATCTCTCTTTTAGACCTTTGCGTTCTCCACTTGACAAAATACCAAAGTGGTGAGGTATTTGTGAAGTAGGAGAATACATTCATCCTTAATCAATTTGTTTGGGGAATATTTTGGATCGAATGCTCGCTTACTAGTCAAATCTGCCCAAACTCAATTTGTTGGAAAAGAATCTATCATGCTTGATGAGTTTTCAATTTCAAACCTGAACCAAGTATCCATCATGTCCCTTGTGACGGTATAATGTCTACCTTGGTTGCGAAATTGAATTGCCCTCTTCTTTTTATCTTCAAAATCGAATGTCAATAGACATTCCACAATTCAATCACGACTTTGTGGAAATCGCATTCCCACAAACATGCTTAAACCCAAATCAGAGATATACATCCCCACTTGCTCATGGAGGGCTAAAGTCTCCAAGAAAACCAAATCAAGAAAGATCATGCCGGTGATTTCCAATTTGTTCAAAACTTAGAATCTTTTCCCCTCCTCACGCTAATGAATGGGAAAAGGATAATCGAATTCTTGTTGATAATTTGGTATTTCTCTTCTATTGGTGGCTACCTTAACACGAGGTTGGTTTTTGAAGTAAAGGTTGAAAAAGGTTTGGAATGTAGAAGCATAGAGATGAAAGAATTAGAACTTTAGAAAGCTTTGTAGAAGGTTGTGGTGGTTATGGGTTCAATCTAGACCTTTATATAGAGTTCTAATAGGTCTCTCATTGGTCTAAATAGTCAATATAGCCATTTTTCCTTCAAACTAGCCATTAATGGCAGTTTCAGCCATCTGTCGCATGTTAATTGCGATCTGCAACGGTCATATTGTTTTTCATGTTGCGATCACAAAGGCATGTCACGATCGTGACTTTCTTCACAACAGGAACAGAAGGTTTTACTGCATAATGTCATGGGCGTGATCTATAGTCACGGTCGTGACCTTCTTCAATTCTTCTAATTCTTCAATTTTTAGATTAGTCCGAGAATAACTTAGAAAAGAATACATGTTAAATATAAATAATAAATATTTACTATTTTCATACCTGGAAGGATTTATGGTGAAGATAGTAATTGAAAATCAATGTCTTGTTATTTAAATTTATTTTCATACTTAACATACATTAATAAACATATAATTAAACAAACAAACAAACAACAAATTTTACAAAATCCTAAACCTAAGTGAAAAGCCAATAATTATTCGGAGGAAATCGTTTCTATCAAAAGGTCAATCTTATAATAAGATTTCCGTAGATCTCTCTCAACGTTAAACATTAGCGTATGAATATCATCGATTTTCCTATGAATTGAGATTTGCACCTTTGTAAGTTCATTCAACTTTCCCCGGAGGTTGGTTGCCTTTCGTTTTTCTTCCCTTGAAATTTCCCTTTCTCTTTTTCTATCGGCTTCCACTCTCTCCTCCCATGATTTCCAATCATGAGTGATCCTATCTTCACCAATGCACTTTACCAGAAATCCATACTCAAAGAATACTTCCATCGTTAATTCTGGAATCTCGTCTTCATTAGTAAAGACTTCAATAGAATATGGCATTTTCACAATCTGTCCCAACAAATTTGCCATCGTTCGACACCCATATCCTGTCATTCTAGGATTTTATGCGGCAGACATAAGTATCTCCATCACTATCCCCGAAACATCAACAGGTGTGCCATTCCAAATTGCTTCCATCACAAACAATTCTTCAAGAATGACAAGATCGAAAGTTGACTTACCAAACAATCCACCACTTAAGTAAAAGTGTAATGGGAGCAAACAAGGATCACGAATCCATCGACTATAGGCAGATGCTTGTTCGAACTTAGTTTGGCCGTTCAGGCAGTTCCATTTTGGTAAAGGATTCCATCCAGGTGGTATGTTATTGTAGCAATCCTTTGAAAATCCCATATATTTGTCCGGTGCTTTCCTTATCAACTTGTATTCTTTTCGTGATGACGATAAACCAGGTAGTCTTTCTTATCATTCTTCCACACCAATGTTACCAACATCTCCATATAGTTTTCCACACTATTCCCCAGAGACATGTTTGAATAAATGACAAAGTTCAGAATTTTGAGATAGTTTACTACCCTATCCTAAACCCCAAGATTGATGAAACTATTCCTATGAATGGTGTAGGAACTTTTGTATTTAGCATCCTTGATTATCTCGTAATGATCTCCTTCTTCATGTGAATAGATAAAAAACGGTACCTCATACCATTCTTGTAAATTTGAAGGAGGAATTAGATTGGATTTATTTATTAGAACCATTTTGAAATGAAAGTATTTTAGAAAGAAATGGGATGGTTTCAGATTTGGAACTAAATTGTGATTGAAATGGTAAGAAATTCAGATTTCAAAAGTGAGAAATGATGAATACTCGCACATCAATTTATAGAGTTTGGAGGAATAACCATTGAATAACTGCTAAACTGCTGCAATTTTCACACAAGTTGTGATCGTGATTAATTGTTGTGATCGTGACTTTCAAGATTTGAGAAATAGAAAGTTTTGTTAAGGGATTCACAACCGAGAATTGGGGTCATGAACGCGAATAGGCAAAATAGAAGAAAATCTTCTATTTATAGAGAATTCAGATGTAATAATATGATGTATCACCTCTAAGATGATTATTTCATATTCTTTTTCACATCCAAGTTAGGATAGACAAATTATACAGTTTAGGAAAGAAACAAATAGATGTAATTGGAAAATATACTGTACTCTTCCAGTAATTGATCTTCAAAATGCACTAGCCATCCTCGGGCAATTTGATCTCTTAGAATGTACTTGCCTTCCCTGGCAATGGCATCGAAAAATTTATTCGCAAGATTTTGGATATACTCGTTCCGAAAGGCTTATCCTCGATAACAACGCCAAAAACTTGTTCACCACTTTTCTACTGATAATATAAAAGTTCTAAATATGAATAGGTGTTGTTAGTACCGCTTATCAAATTGGAAAATGATGATAATTGCAAGTATACAGATGCGATGTAATTTTAAATGATATCGATCCCACTAGGAAGGAATTTGGTTCTAAGGACCAACTAGAGTTATGGAACAAAAGAAATAAGATAAATTGTAGGGATTAGATGGTAGACTGATGAATAGAAAGATGCATGAACAAATTAGAGAAGATGTAAACTATATAGATATTCCCTAAGAAAAGGAATAGTGGAGAAAAACATGCAAAATCATCAAGAATATTTCATACACTAGATAACTTTAACAAACACGGTTCTAGATGCCCAAATATTCAATAATTCACCACAGAGCAACACATGAAATGACTTTTCTAAATCTAGGGTAAACGAATTATGACAATTATAAAAACCTGGATGACAATAATAATATACTTAGTACGGGTCGCTCTCACCTAGCCATATTTAACAAGTTACCACTCCAAAAATGTTGGCTCATTAAACAGTGTTATAATCACAGATCTAGTGATTATTCACAATCTTGTTAACCCTGAAACTACTTTTAAAGTTAACTCTAAAGCATATAACTTCATTAATATAAATGACACAAGACAAAATACTTGTTATGACAAATAGACATATCATAAATTTTGAATTAGAAAGTATAAGTAGAAAACAAAGTTAAATTGTAATTTATGCAAGTGAAAGTTAAAGTTGATCAAATCGTATCCACTCTTTAGTGGGAGTCATCAATTCCCACAATTCTTATGTCTACTTTCAATTCAGTCTCGACTCGTATAGAACCTCCGCTAGGATGCTATTCTTTATGAATATCAAATAAATGAATGTTGAAGAATAAAAACTTTTATTGGTAAGTGCTTTGCAATTACACTCATACAATAATCGCTCAAATTTGTGGAAAAATCTAGTGATCGAAATAAGAATCGAATCACTTATACATTTTTCTCACTAACACTTTGAACGTAGCAAAATCTATACAATTTTCACTCTCTATCTATGCATACATGCATTCTTCATATGTATTAACCATATCACACACGGAATTGGTTGGTTTTTACTCTATTTATAGAGTGTGAAGGGTTGCGTCTATCTAAACTAAGAGTCGTGTCCATTGGTGAAGGCTGCATCATTTCAATGTGATCGGATGTAAGGTTTCAACCTCATCTTCAATGGAAAGGAACCTTTTGAAATGGGTTGTTAGGCACATGACTTCCACAATTTTACCCCATAGATAAATGGACAAGCTGAAGTGAGTAATAGTCAATCATAATAGGAAAGACTAGAGTTTTCATCTCTTTGAAGCTCACTGAGAAGTAAGAGCAACATGGAATGCACCCATTAGGATATCCCTTTACATGGTTGTCTATAGAAAATCTTGTCATTTACCCATAGAGATTGAGCATAAGGCATATTAATTCAAATTATGTTTATACATGTTTGTTGATGCTTAAAAATTTATTAAACATATAAACTTTGCTAAAAAAAATAAGTGAAAAAGAAAAAAAAATTAAAAATTGCATGTAAAAAGCCTGTTTTGGGACATCTTGTCCACGATTCCGGAGGAGCAGGCACGATCATGTTACCGTGACTAGTGATTAGGGTACAAGGATCAAATTCTGCTTACCATAATTAATGGTAGAATGTCCATTTTTCAATTTTTTTGCATGTTAAACCTCTATTTTGCAGCTTTGCTTAAACTGATTTTGGTTCTAACCCATTGTAAGTACCTTGTATAAAATCATGTATGAGTAGTTGATTGTAAATACTTGTTTTATGCCATGATTTTTGCATTAGCTTTGCAAAGATTAGGCTTAAAATAAAAATCCTTCTTCTCACCTTCATTTTTCTAAATTAATCATAAGCAATATCGATTTGTTAAATACAAAACATTGCTATAACCTTGGTTTGTAAAAAGAAATTAACTTAAACAATGAAGTAAGTAACTTCATCCAAACTCGAATCTCCAAATTCAAGGTATAAAATTGTCCTTGGAAATGATGTTATACCAAAATCTTGCTAGAAGCGCTGATCTATGTGGCGACGCTTTTAAATTATTGCCAAAATAGCTTGACCCTTATTTAATATAGTTTTAATGGGAAGAAAACATAGGCATGTACAACGAAATATCTTGAACAAGAAATCGACCAAACCCACTTGGTAAGGCCTGAAAACGTCGTACGCTCATGCTAATCAAGAAAAAGAAAAAGCTCATATGATGATGGAGTTAATAACTCACTAAATCCATCCTCTAAACAAGAACATGGTGATCCATAAAAAAGAGAGAGTAAATGTGATGGATTTTTATCAAGAACAAAGTGATCAAGGCATTCCAGCTCTTGAAGATCAAACATAAACTAGTCTTCTGAAGGAACTCAAAGCCTGCAAATATCATTCCACTCAAAATACTCTAGATACAGTTCAAAATCCAGTAATGACTAGAGCATAACTCAATATAATGACAAGTCATCCAACCGTGGGCATGAGATTTTGATCCCCTTTGCATGTTTGATAATGAAGCTATAAGTTTTCTTCCCTTGTTAGTCATTCACTTTTGTTGGTTCCTAAATTCATTCAATAAAAGCTCTCTCCGAGTTTACTTTAAACACTAAAAAACAAAAAGCCAATTTAACCAAAACTGAACCAATTAAAGGCCATCTGGTGTTAGACCTATGCACGGGCCAGCATGCCCGTATAGCCTGTCCATGCCCTATCTTCATGGGATGGGCTTGGGTAAACATATTTTCTATAAACCCGACCTGGCCTAATCCCGTTGTAGCCCAATTAATATATGGGTTGAGTTTGGTTTAGTACCTGTTGAACCTAAGTTAAAATTACTTCACAGTAATTAGAATGTTTTGGAAATAACAATCTATTTAGGATAGTGAAATTAATTGAAAACTAAGTAGACTCTTAATCAAACAAGTTTACTTGAGTTTGTTTAAGGAAAAATAACTCAGTTTACTGAGTTTTAATTAAGTTATGGCTCAGAGTAAGAAAAGTTATGTAAAGTTGAGTATTACATAGTTTATACGATATAGACTTAGTGAAGCTGTATAACTTTTATCTCATAAAAGCTGAGTTCTTTTGACACTTGAGAATATAATGACACATATGCTTTTAACGCTGTTTATGAGAGATGGAATTCACCTTTTATGCATTTCAGGAGAAAAAGTGCTAAAATTAAAGAAGATATTCGAGTGGTCCTCACAACGAAAAAGAGCCTGTATGGAATGTTGGAGATTCCTCGCTAGCGTCTAACGTAAAATATATCTGTTGACATGCATCATTTTTCAGTGTCTCTGTGCAACTCTACAATGTTACCAATTAGATAAATCACAAGTCTCTAGGTTGCATCTTGCACGCCTCTCTATCAAGATGAAATTGCTTGAAGAAAACAAGTTTTTGACGCATCTCAGATTGATGGATTAATCTCACACTTCAATGTTCAAATTCTCTATCTCTAAACGTCTTATAATTTGTTTCAAACGATCAAATTCGGAAGCTATGAAGAGAAGAGAAATTGAAGATAAAGTCAAAGTGAAAAGTTTACAACGGCTACTTCCAAGTCCTTCAAGTATAAATAGAAGACTGAAGTAGACTTTCAAACTTGGGGAATCACTTTGAATTTCTTAAAGAGCTGAAATACTGCTAAAATGTTCCCAACATTCAGAAATTCCAAATCAAGCATTCTAAGTAAACGCTCATCTACCAATCAGTTTAAAATAGAGAGAAACCATCTTAGGTTTAACATTGTAAAAAGATTCAATGCTTTTTATAAGTTGAAAGCCTTAGTTCTCAATTTCTTAAATTGAATTTGATTGATCGTTTATGAAGGTTACCTAAATTATGGTTGAATGGTACTTAGAAAGAAAGGTAGACTTTGTAATAGAGTCTACCCACTATAAAGGCTTCTCCGCCTAAGGAAGGAAAGAAACACTATTGGATTAAAATCAGAATGGAATCTGGGGACCAGAGGTAGGCTCGGGGCCGAACTAGGATAAAATCTTAGGTGTTGAAGTTCTATCCTCAATCGCTTGTCTTTATAGTATCTTTACTCATTCATCTTTCTCTCTATTTTATAAGTTAAGCTTGAAAAACCAATCCAAGCTGAGTAAAATACTCAACACAAATTGAAGATAAACTAAGTTAGTGAAGTTTTGTAGTTTATAATTTTTAGACCTGCACTTAGCATGAAGTTACTCAGCATGCATAAAAAAATGAACTTGGAAACACTACAAGAAAATCGCTAGATTGCAATGGAAATTGCAACAGAAACACCATTCTGCAACGGATTTGCAACAGAATGCATTCCGTTGCGATATGCATCATTGCAGATTGGTTAGCAACGTTTTGAAATTCCGTTGCATGTGTGCAACGGAATGATTTTCCCTTGCTTATTCCATTGCAGAACTGCAAGTATACATCCCTTGCAGAATCTATGGTAATTTTGCAACTAAAAATCCCTTGCTGGATTTGCTTACTGATTTGCAAGTGCAATATCCCTTGCAATTTGCAAGTATCTAGGTCGTTGCAAATTCTGTGGAAGAATTGCAAGGTTTGTTCTCTTACAAATTTCATTGCAATTTTGCAAGTATAAATCTCTTGCTCGATTTACTTGCTAATTTGCAAGTGTATTTGCCTTGCAAAATTCCCTTACAATTTACAAATACCTATTTCGTTGTAGATTACCATTGCAAATTTGCAAGTTAATTTCCTTTGCAATTCTCCTTGCAGATTTGTAATTATAAAATAATGTACAAATCTTTAGCAAAATTCCATTGCAAATTACAATTTTATAAAATTTCAATTATAAATAAATGTGATAATATAAATTGACCTTCCTATATAAACATTTGATTTACCATACAAACTTTGAAATATTAATAAAATATTAAAAATATATATATTTAACTCCAAAAATTAATGCAATACGTTCTACATATTAGTAATCCAAAAAAGACAAGCTCCCTATGCCATATAACTACGGGGAACTAGTAGTAGTCCAAAAAATCTATCCTCGATTAGTTGACACTAGTTAATAGTCCAAAAGAACTAGTTTCCATAGTTATATTATAGTCCAAAGAACTAGTAATTGTCCAAAAAATCTATCCCCAATAATTGACACTAACCATAGTCCATAATACTAAGTTAATCATAAAAAACTACCCTTGAGAAGTTGAAGTACCATGTCTTGGGATAATACAATTTAGCACCTCTTCCAAGTGGTTTGACAACAATTTTCTTTCTTCTCTTTCTCTTGCAAGTTCTTCCTTAATTTGATCAAGTTAACTTTGTAGGGAAAAATTGACATGATTTGATTGAGATTGAGAAGTAGAATTGCCTCCAACAAGATTTGATGACACTTGAGTAGCCAATGAACCAATGCCAAAAATTCTTCTTTTTTTGTCTTTCCCGCTAACTGTTTGCAAGTATAGCTGATTTCCGTGTACCTTATTCAAACCCAACTCTTGACAAAGGCATGTCAATTCCTCCTAAAAACAAATAACTTTAAATTGAACACGATCCGGACTAGAATTTACTACTGCGTCCAGAACAATATAGGACAAAGGTAGAACTATATATGGCTTTTCCAAGCTCTTGTTTTGAGATAAAGATTTGTATAAAAGACGAGCAATAAAAGAATACATAGCGATTTGCATCAATAACTCAAAATTTCCATAATTGTTTAACAAGTACTTCACTCTGAGTAACTTGGTCACACACAGTGGAGAGCAGAACATAATGAAAGAAAATATTGAAACCACAAATTCAAGAGCTTGGAGAGCATAGAGATAGAAATTTCATGGGCATCTGTTGCAACTATTCAAGCATACTAAATTAACAAATGGTTAACATATCATAAAAAATGGGGAAGCAGATTGATAGGTAAATATTGCACCCTTCATATTTACAGAAACATTAACTGATGTTTGCACAAGAATTATCTTAAATGGAATCAGTACCTATAATAGCCTACATTCTTAAACTCAGAAAATCAGTACGTATATATAGATTAAATCAAAAAATTAAACTCTGGAAGCGTCTTTATGCTACCACTGTCACATATCAAGTGGAAAATCGGTCCATAATTGCACATGTAAAAAATCAGTAAACCAAAAAATGAAACTTACAATTGCAATTGTTGTCACAGACATGTTGCAAAGGGATTCAATGTATCGTTTATTTATTATTTAACATGCTAAAATACCCAAGCATAAAACTTACAGCAGGGTGGAGAGCAACCAAACATTAGAAAATCAGCAAACCAAGGAATGAAACTCAGAAAACTAGTACATATACATAGATTTAACTGCATAAGAAAAGTAACTATAGAATAAGGTTGCTGTAAGTAGGTAGTGGATAAATTGCATAAACCAAAAGAAAAATTTTTGAAATTACAACATTCAAAAACATACACATAGCCAAATACAACATTCACATACCCAAATCATAATTAAAGGCATTTTCAAACCAAAAGAAGAAATTTTGAAATTAACAATCATTCTGCACAGATCCACCAGTATGCGTAGGCTTAGTTGGTCCGTTGGTACCACCTCTTCTATTTTAACATGATTGATCAAATTTAGCTACACCTACTGGTGAGGACCAATCTTCACCCCATGAATTCCATACATCCATTGGAACCCAAGGTTCCCTCTTCCTTGAAGTCTTCATTCGAGATAGATATCCCCCGTACCTTTGTTTAGCCAACCTATCCCATGCAATTTTCATTGTTTACTCTATTGATGCATCCCACTCGAAGACTTTCTGAACAATTATAGTGAATAGATACACAATTTTTTATCAACAAATAATGAATTAATAACAACTCAAATATAAATATAAGTATATGCATTATTATATTTTCAAAGAGTAAACAATAAAGTATAGCAAATTTATAACATCTTAATATTGTTAAATAAATTTACCTTCACTTCTTCATAATAAAAGGTTTTTGTGTCATTACTCAACTTCTTCCAGGTAGAGCCTAATGGATCTGACCTTTCCTTGAAATTTTGATTGATTCTTGATGACATAACTTTAGAATAATCAATGCAGAAAATAACTTATTTTTAATAAGGATCAAACTGTAACCAAAAACATTATTAGTGTAGTAGTACTAAAAAGTTCTACTTACATGTATTCATCCAATACAGTAAGTAAAAACTGACCATTATGTCCAACTGGTGGCACCTTAGGCAATGGCTTCGGTGGTGCCGGTGGTGGTGGTGGTGGTGATAATTATTGTTCTGAGTTACCCTGCTCTTGACTGTGCTCAGTGGCATTTGAATTGCTAGGAAATTCACTACTATCATCGTTTTTGCACACTACCTGAAAATAACTTGAACATATCCACTGAGTTTATAAACTTGGGTAATCTTTTATACATGTTCTAGTACACATTTCTATACATCTATCTATGTTTTTACTAGAAAAATTTCTGTCCCACATAAAAAATTATGCAGCACTAAGTAATTTTGTTCAGCACAGTTCAATTACTAAAACATTAGAAGTTAAACAACTTGCCATTACACTATTGATTCTTTAGAAGTACATATACCAAAAAGAATGGTTGCTCAATTATTTATTTTATATTATCAAAGAATTTAAATCGAAATAGTAGACACCAGTGCTTGAGCAATAACTACATTTAAAAACATTAACACAAAACCTGCATAATGAAAAAGCTCTGAATGCTATGCTGATTTATTTCCATATAGTGAAAACAACAGTTACTTGTAAACAAAAGAAAATTTCCAAGAAGAGAAGAGCCTACAATTATGAAGGAAACAAAAGGCCCCATCTCATCTACTTTGCAACCATGTCCATGCACTTAAGTGCAGTCAAACCAATACTCATAATCATTGTATTCCAATCAATGTCCCAAATCCAATCAGAAAATTGACCACATAATCTATTTACCCTTGGACTGCGAGTTCAAGAATGTACATAAAGAACTAATTTCAGACTCAAATTCAAGTCAATTCAAAACCAGAGCTACTTAGCATGATATTAAGATTAGCGCTAGATTTAGTAACAATAAAAACACATAGAAAGATTTGAAGTTAGCCGTAGAAGAAGCAACCAGGTTATTATGTGATATTAAGACTAGTTGATTTCAGTAGTTTAGCAGATAGAAGCACTGAACAGGGTCACTATGTAATATTTTAGGAAATTAAAAAAACCTACAGTAATAAGAACTAAGTCACCATATGCAACTACAGCACAAATTTTGAAATAAAACTAAGTATGCAAACATATTAACTAGCCATAATTAACCAAACTTTGAGCAAAGGTTTTAATATATCTGATCTTGTCTAAGCAAGTAGTTAGGCATTAAATGATAGTATGAGAGCTACTTTTTATAGGCCAAGAAAAGTAATAACTTCACACTAATCACTTACTACTGATCAATCATTTATTCCTAATGGTAGGGATCAATTTTTTACAACATTTTTTTCTATAATGTGGAAGTTTCTGTGACTTTATGTTAATCTTTTGCTAATTCTATCATCAAGATATTTGTGGTTCAATTTATTAGTCAATTATTTAGCTTCTAAACTCCATACCTTGCTACCATATATAGAACCATGATTATAATTAGCTAAAACACATCTTCAAACTGAAATAAGACAGTGAAATTAGATTGATACCCAAACCTGGTGTGCTAATAAGAGCATGTGTAGGAGGCGGTGTTATTGCTGCTCTTTGACCTCTGATTCGAGCTTTAGGTATACGCCTCTACTAAGCCATATGTTGTGGTCATTTCTTACTTGGTTTTGGAGGAATATCTCGAGACCCTGGATGATTTGACATACTATTTGCAACAATAGACACAATTAATAAAGAACTAAGTATTAGGAGTAAACACTAACATATTAGTTTTATAAAATGCAACGTCACAACAATAGATTTCACCAACAATCAAGAAATTGAGTTTTTGAAATATGAAACTTAAAAAGATAGAACACATAATAAGAATGAAGTAAATAAACTATAAGTAACCAATAAACAAACAAACAACAAATATATCATATCCTAATCTGAACCATCTATGTAATCATCTTTAGTTTCATCACTCGATAAATCATATTTAAGTTTAGTCTCTTCGTCTTCCTATTCTTATTTGTTTTCATCTTCATCTTCATCTTCTTCTTCTTCTACTAGAATTGAGTCATCCATTACATTATTATCATCACTCAAGCTAATTTCTCCTATAACACCACTGACATTAAAGTCAACAGTTTCAGCTTCTTCTAGTTGAAAAGCATCATCTTTTGATGGTGTTTCTCCCCATCCTTGAGGTTTCACTTTGCATACAGCTAGCCAATCAAACTTACCCTTTCGGCAGCTAGGATACAGAATGAAACATACTTGTGTAGCTTACATCGCCAACACAAAAGGCTCAAATTTTTTATACCTTTGACTTTGATTTATGTCAACCAAATTGTAGTTTGGATGAACCTTCATACCCAAATTTGGTGTTGGGTTTTACCAATCACATTTGAATAACACAGTTCGTTTGATTGGCAAGGCAGGATACTCTAACTCTAAAACTTCTACAAGTTTCTCAAAATAACCACCATATGCACTAGATATACACATGCCACTATTCATTGTTGTCTTGTTTGAACCATACTCTTCTGAATGAAATTTATACCCAAATACAAAATAGAATGGATAAGACTTCACACATCATAATGGCGTTTTTGAGAGGTCGGCCACAAATTTATTCTCAATCTCATTTTCTCGAACCCAAAATGGAATAAAAAAATTACTAATGTCATAAAATTAATAACATATATTAATGTTAAACTAAAACTAATAGTTTACATGCATATGTCTCAAACCATGATGCAAAATCCTTCTCAAGATGATCAGTAATTGTTGAATCAGTAATGCCAGGACTCTTTTCCTTCAACCAGTCTTCATATAACCTAATAGCATACACTAAGAAAAGAGTGCCTTATCACAATTTAGCAATATATACGAGTTTACATACATATGTATATCCTCCTCATATTACTTAGTAGCACAATATTTAACAAACTTACTTGACTTAGGGTTGCACCTCATCACAATGCAGCAATATATATGAGTGAGAAGCCTCATATTCTTCATCTGTTAATCTTCTAATCTTGGCTTTTCCAAAAGAACGACCAGGATATGTAAAAATAGCCAAATTTTCCTCAATATCCTCTTCTCCACCACCATCATCATTTCGTTGAACTTTTCTTTCTCATGTGTATACATGTGGCTCAAAATAATGTGAATAAAAAGTAGATGCTTAGCGAACTAAGTATGCATTGCATATGGAACCTTCCACTCGAGCCTTATCGCTTACATCGAATTTTAAGTCATGAAATGATCTACACTAAGAAGCATTCAAACAACAAAGATTTAGTATAACTTAAGATGGCTCCTAACTATCTATCCTCCATTCTTCATATGGTTCCTAAGTCTGTCAATCAGGCTGAATTTGGAGAAGATGGCATACAGGTCTAAAGGCAAAATTTCCTACTATAATCTAACACAAAATGTGAGTACAAATCAATAGAATTTTTAGAAATTCACAAGCGAAAGCATAATTAATATGGTTACTATAATTCACAATAGAAAGCATAATTAATATGGCTACTGAAATTCACAAGTGAAAGCATAATTTCCTACTATAATCTAAAACAAAATGTGAGTACAAATTGCATTTAATTATGCTTACAATTATGATCTGAGCTTACAATTTTTAAACTAATGAATATCAGAGTAGCAAGTATCAGCAAATATTCAAACAGCCAATATAGTTAATTCTTAATTACAGAATAAGGATTTAATAAGCAATAAGTAACATAAGCAAATGATCAGAATTTGACTAGTAAACAAAACCACTTGAATTTTGAAATGGTTGAAAATTCAAAAAAAGTGGACATGTAGTGGGAATGCCTTGGTGCTTTATTTATCTTCTAGATGGAAGCTGTCATTTGCATTAATGAAATTGGGCCACTCCTTTTGAGCTTTTGTACTCTCTCTCACTATTTCCTTACAAACAGGCCACTTCTATTTTTTCCTTTTTCTTATAATAAGCTTACAAATAACTAACTACTAATATCTAATGCTACAATATACTACTAGAACTGCAATGACATTGGAAAAACAATGTCTATATGGATTTTTCCATGGATGGTGCCGAATTTTGTTCTTAAAGCTTATAAGCTAGTAAATTTCAATGAAGTGATGGAGCTACTTGTAATTTTTGACTTTTCCCACAGAAACATAATCAAAGAAAAAGAAAAGAAGCAGGGGGTAGGTATGCATCGGTATCAATACCAATTTTAAATTTAATTAAGGGGCGGCTTTAAATGTTATTTACTTTGTTGACTAATGTCACTAGTACTTTTTCTTCTTCTTCTATATGGTTTCATTGTGAGAGTTTTAATTAATACGGCTACTTACTACTATGAATCTATGATACACTGACAATTTATGCTCTCTTATATTGAGACTTAGCTACCTTCTTTCCCAACAGTAGATTTACTAAAAAGTTTGCTTTTTTATTTATGAAAAAAATGGGTATTTGCAGAACATGTAATATAGAAAAATAGAATTTGCAGCTGAAATTTAACATGTAATACAGAACATTCAAATAGAAGATAAAAAATAATGCAAGTATTTCAACTATAATATAGAACATGTAAACATAATTTGCAGCTGAAATTTAACATCCAACATTTGAAAGCAAATTATAATAAAACATGTAAATAGAATCAGAAAAAATTACCTTTCGAATGGGTACATCCTTCGGAATTGAACAGGACCAGCAAGCTTTGCTTTGTAAGGAAGATGAATAGGCAAATGCTCCATTGAGATAAACAACCCGAGCACAAATATAGTCTTCAGTTTGCAAAGAATAACTGGTATTTCTGATTTTGGTTTTTCCATGTCTTCACATTTGATTATATTGGCAGTTAAGCTTTTGAAGAAGAGGCTCAACTCAGTTATTATTTCCCAAACTTTTGTAGGCAAGAATTCACGAAATTCAATAGGAATCAATCGTTGCATAAAGATATGGCAATCATGACTCTTCATCCCATACATTCTGCATTTGTTTATATTAGTGTTGTTAAAAGCGCTAGGCTCCCTTGAGACACTATACTTCTGAATTGCCCGAAGTGGGAGGCGCCATAAAGGCGCTCACCTCATCGAAGTGAGGCGCTACATGGTTATATATATAACAGCAAAAATATACTTCGAAAATAAGTAATTTAGAATCAAACAAGATTTAAATGTGAAAAACTATTAAGTTAAACTCAAAATAGTACAAAGTTCTCAAATTAAAATTACTAAGCCATTATTTCAAAAACTATTACTACTCATTATCATCTGAACTAAGATTCACCAGCTAAGACAGCCTCTTCTTCCTCTTCTCCATCAATAGACTTGTCACTTTCAACTTCATCCCCATACTTAATTTGGATTTTAAAAGATATAAAATGCGGAAATAGGAGAGATTTATGCTGAACGTAACTTTCTTCTCTCAGTTTGTTCTTAAATAGATAATTGCGATTTAAAATTAACAACATTTCCTATTCTAATTTGGATGCTCATTTATTTTAAAAAGACCTACTTTCTCTATTTTCCATTCTCTCCTTTCCATGAATGATTTTTATTATTTTAATTAAAATATGATAAAAAGGTCATCTCCTATTGTAAATCAATTCTAAGCATGAACATTAGTAATTAATTCCCATGTTCAATGTTTTCTTTCAATTAAGACCTAATAAAAATCACCTTTCCTTCTTTCAATTAAATTATTTCATGATTAATGTCAAATTTACTCACCTCTTCAATGAGATGCCAGGTCGAGCGCCTCAATACCAGCCTTGAGGCGCTCGCTTAGGCATCACCTCTTAAAGTCGTGGTGCCTTGAGGTCGGAGAGGCGGTCTAGCTCTGACTAGCGTCGCCTCAGCGCTTAGTTGAGCACCTCGGTACGTTTTAACAACACTGCACCTACTTAGATTTGAAGCACATCCATCTGGAAATTTGACACTTTTTAACCATTCACAAATCACTTGTTTTTCAACTTTATCCAATGCATAGCATGCCTTTGGATATTTATTTGTTGCAGAATTCCGCTCTAACTCCTTACGATTGAAAAATAACTTCATGTCCTCTCTTGCCTTAACATTATCCTTCTTTTTCCCCTCAATGTTCATTATAGTGTTGAATAAATTCTCAAATACATTCTTCTATATGTGCATCACATCAAGATTGTGGCGTATCAGATTTATCTTCCAATATGGTAAATCCTAGAAGATGCTTCGCTTTCTCCAACCATAAATTTTTCAAATTTCCCTATTAGCTTGATCATAACCAATATCAGTAATCTTCTTCAAGCCTAACTCCTCAATATGTTGCAAAATTTCTAATCCAGTCTTAATAGGCGGTGGAGGTCTTGTCTCTGTATGATTTCTCTTAAACTTATTATGATTGCATCGATATTCATGATCCAAAGGTAGAAATTTCCTATGATTGTCGAACCATGAAACCTTTCTGCCACTAGGAAGACTAAAAGCTTGTGAATTTTCCATACAATACAGGCATGATCTCTTCCCAGCTGTACTATAACCATATAACATTGCCAAGGCTAGAAAATCAAAATAGTTAAGAATATTTAAGGTTGTTTCATACACATATCAGGAGGTAAATTATAAGGTGTAATTAACACAGGCCAACATGAATAATTCTACCCATTGTCCAAATGGTTGAAATCCATCGATACACAAACCTAATTGCACATTTCGACTTTCAACTACGAATGATGGATGAATTTCATCAAAATGCTTCCAAGCCTTCGAATCTGATGGGTGGCACATAACCCTATCATCATTTGAATGCATTGAAATGTGCCACCTCATAGCATTAGTCATCTTTTCGGAAGCATAGAGTCTCTTTAGGGGAGGAACAAGGGGAAAGTAGAACATTTGCTTACAAGGAATAAGCCTCCTTTTTTATGAAATCTGGACTTTTTTGTACCTTGGCAATGAACAAAATTTGCACTCTAGCAATGAGCTATCCTCTTTCAAATACAACATGCATCCTGACTTGCAATAATCAATCTTCTCTACTGGCAGTCCAAGAAAACTTATCACCTTTTTTGTTTCATAAAAATTATGAACCATCTTGTTCTCTTTTAGTGTGAGATCATTAATCAAATCACAATAACCATCATATAGCTGTTCTGATGCTTGATTTTCAGCTTTCAAGTTTAACATTTGAGCAATAATAGATAATTGTGATACCTTCTCACAACCAGGGAATAATTCTTTATTACCTACACTTAACATGTCGAAGAATCTCTCATCAACTGCATTTGGCTCTTCATCTAATCCTTCATCCATGCTCATCACATGAAAAGATGGACCAGCTGCATCCAGCACCATTTATTGATAGGAAACGTGAGCTTCTTGTTGATCATTGTACACCGTTTCATCATGTGTTAAACTTCTATAGCTTGATTTTTCACCATGTCGATCCCATTCAAAGTAATTGCCACAAAACCATACTTACATAGGTGATATATCACTATTTCAACTTCATCAAATTTTCTATTCTTACACTTTGAGCATGGACATCTAATTATCTTACCATCCATGAATGAAGGTTTAGTACATGCAAAATCAATGAACAATCGCACCCCTTAACAAACATTGGATCCAAATGTCCACGAACATCAACTCTTTTGTACATCCAAGATCTAATAGAATTGTTCATTTCTTCTGACCTGCTAAAAAGTATATGTGCATTAAGAGATAAAATAAAATTAAAAAATAATAAATATTTATGAATGAAACAAACATATTCAAACATTAAAACAAGCTGTTAAACTTTTCCCATTGCCAAATATTATTCACTATTGCGTTATTCCAATCAATAGACAACATAATAAAAATGACATTTACTTTAGAAAATCAATCAATAAAATTCATAAAGTGCCCAATTCAAGTTACTTAGAACATAATCACATTGGAAATTTGATATTTTAATTTCAAATAGCTGACCTGATATGAGCTGCAATGCTTGAATGAAGATGAGATCAATAAACTGTCCACAACATGAATGATTAGAGAAAAGTGAGGTAGGAAAGCTGCCTCTATTGCTTTTGATATCCTAGAATTAGTACAAAAAAACAGATTAAAGTGACCACTTACACTGTAAACAATAATAGCAAAATTGAAGGATTTTTCAATTTCCAAGGCTTAAGAAGTGGGAAAGAAAGACCAACAGAGCTGCTCCAATTCATAATTAAAGAGATAAACTTCAGCCCAAAGAGCCCCAAGTATTCATCAAAAAGAGCATTTGTGCTAAAAAAATATTACTAAAAATTTTATGCTTCAATTATGACATCAATGGCCATAGTGAAGAAGATTATGATTTAAGTGACAATATGCAACAATTTTTAAAAAAGTCTCTTTTCTACAAAAGAATAAAGCACCAACCTTTTACTATTGAAAAGAGCAACACCAAGCCGTAATTAAAGGAAAGCAGAATCTCACATGTATACACAAATAAACAAAAGATCAAACCCATCCAATTATGATCCGAAGGCTACAGAAATCATTCAGAAATTATAAGGCTTTTCCCTTGTAAGACTTGTCCAATTCCAATCTCTAATCATAGACTTTATTCTGAATAATATCAGTTTTTATATGAAACTCAACTAAAAAAGTACTCCTAGCAATGTTTTTATAAATTATCAACTTAAACTAGATTATCAAGCAAAGCCCATACGAAATTGTACGTAATAATGTATATAACATATTTGTAAGCATAATTTTTGAAACTCAATAATATCAGATGATCCTTCTGCTTGTGTTCACCTAACTGATGTTGCTTGTGTTCACCTAATTTAATACCTAACTATAAGATCAGCTGCTCTCAACCTTCCTTTCTATTGAATTTGAATATAAAAATCTAGCAGCACCATCCATTAACTAAAAGCATAAAAAGCTAAACTGCAGGAAGCAATTATGAATTCACAATGCAACAAAAGCAAAATAATATAATAATAAGTTTCTAATAGTCACTTGAGTACTGCAGATGAATTATAAAAACAAAGTCGATTATATTTAACGTTTTGGCATGATTACAAATTGTTAATTTGATTATCTATGAATAGTTTGGTGTTGAATCAAGAAATGGTGTTGTGCAAGTTTCATGTGTATCAATATGTGTGTAAACTGATCCTATTGAATATTTGGGCTATGTTTGGGCTAATAATGCTCATTTCTAAACCTGCTAAACTCAATCCCTACTAACCATTGTTTTATAAATGTCATATTCAAAATCGAATCCTAAATAACATAAGAATACTTCAAGTTAACCAATAAATAACTATACTTATTAATTTATATAGTCAGGCCATGTATAAGCATAGTATAAAAGAAAATAAAAGAAACAAAGAGAGCAAGAAAAGGGACTTAATGATAAAATTTGGAAAAAGATAAAAGGAAAAGTGACAGAGACAAGACCTAAAGAACCCATTACATAAGATGATAAAAAAATTGACCCAAAGTTTGTACAAGTTGTTTGTCACCCTTAAATTCTATAAACAAGTTTCCATTGAAAAATAATCATAACAAACATTTAGCCATTTATCCCTTTTCTGGTTTACACTCTCACTTACGCAATTCCCCATATGAGATGGATCCCTTCATTTAGCTACTTCTCTTTGGACTATTGTTTATTTATTTTCTCAACTAAAGTAAACTCGTTAAATATTATTTGAACTAAAGAACCGCCTATTTCTACCCAACAGCAATTAGAAACAAGTTACTATGTTCAAGCCCTCAACCAAGGGCTGAAGACATATATTAACTATTTTAGTTAAACTAATAAAAGCCATCAGTGTAGAGAAATTGAAACCTAAAATACAAATTAAAATATAGGGACTAAAATAGCTTGAATATAGAAAAACAGCTCGATTAGAGAAGCAAACTAAAAATAGAGCAGGAGCCATGACTGTAACTCATAAACACAACATGATTCAAGAATTTGCAACAATTTTAGCTAGATACACCTTAAATTTAAACCAATTCGATATGAACAATAACAATTTGAAATTGATTTACCTTAGATTGTGGGTTTAAGGTTATTGCTCAATTTGATTAAGGAGGAGATAAGGCACTGAAGAGATGAGGGGGAGAAACAACACCGAGAAGAAAGCATGAGTCTGAAGTGATTGAAAGGAGTCTACAACTTCGATCAATCTGGTGAAGGGTTGGATAAAAGAACAGTGGCGGTCATGGTGAAGAGGAAAGCAAGAAAGAAGATGGAGAACACTTAGAGCGATAAGATTAGGGATTTTACAGTATAAAATTATCTTTCTTTATTTATTTTAATTTTAATACTTCATCTGCAACGGAAATTCAGTTGCAATTATTATTTTTTAATTCCCTTGCATTATAATTGCAACTGAAATTTATAATACTCATAATTTTTGTTGCACATTTTTTTTTAAAACCTTCGGAGGAACATTGTGTTTCCTCCTTTGGAAAAAGGTTGGGGCGGGTGAAAATTTCGAGGTGAACGTCCCAACTAGGTTGATGCGTTCACAAAACACCAACCCCTCTTTATTAAAATGAAAAAGTAAAACGTTCATAATAAGGGAGAGGTGGAAAAGAGAAACAATAAAACCAAAGCAAGAAAATAGAAAAATCTATCTAAAACGATAGTTAAAGACTCCATTTAAATCATGGTAAAGCAGCCCCCAACAAAATTCTGGTGGTACGAGCCATTCGGAGGAGCTCCGAGAAAGCCTACAATGGTTGGCAAGAGCATCCCCAATCATGTTTCCTTCCCTTTATATATGCATTACTAAAACTTGCATGCTTTGTAAAATCTTTAGGTAGTCCATCCAAACAGCTCTTATGTGCCAGTGGACTCTAGAATCTCTAGATCGAAGGAGCTGAACCACAAATGTTAAATCGCTTTCTATCCATAGTCTATTCCATCTCTTGCTTGCTGCCATTTTTATTGCATGGATGGTAGCCTCAAGCTCCGCAACATAAGCCAAAGATGAGGGTTTGTAAAAAGAAAAACCATAGATAAATTTTCCATTAGCATCCCGATATATTCCACCACATCCCGACAATCCAGGAGAGCCATCCGTTGAAGCATCTGTGTTGACTTTCAACCAGCCTTCTAGCGAGCGTAACCATCTCACTCCAATAATCTTAGGTGCTGTATGTAATCTAGGGGTGGTACCGAGGTTGCGTAAAATGCTAGCTTCAGCCACTGAGTTCTAAACAGACCCAACGCCCATGCTATTAGTTCTGCGTAAAATTTCCCAAAGCAACTGTAAAGAGTGGTGGATATTGGGTCGTTTTTCCTGAAAAATGCAGCCATTTCTTGCTATCCAAATGAGCCAAAAAATGTTAACTACTCCCAAGTTCCATAACACTTGTAGTTGTGAGCTGAAGTGATGTTTGAAAGCTATTTTAATTAGGCAATCAATGTCGTTATTGATGTCAAAACTTCTTCCAAAAAGAGCTTGAAGGGCTATCCACAAAGCGCTTGCGAAAGAGCAAGTTACAAAGAGATGATTCTTATCTTCTACATATCGTTTACAAAGGCTGCATATTGAGACAATGTTAATTCCTTTGCGAATCAGCACATCATGGGTCAAAATATAACCCGTAGCTATTTTCCAAAAATTAATTGCATGAGACAGTGCAATAGTTGAATGCCAGATTTGTTTAGAAAAGTAGTAGTTCTGGTTAGGTGTTTGTAGCCATTGATAGAAAAGTTTGACTAAGAAAATTCCATTGGAAGCCTGTTTCCAATAAGCAACATCAAGATGGTCTCCCGATGGTTTCACTTCCCTCACTTGGCATTGTAACGAGGCAGATTTATCATGTGGAAGATCAGTCCATATGCCATTAATCAAGTAACTCGAAACTAACTCATTCCTCTTAGTCCGATTTGCCAAAGGAAGGTTTAGAGTTTCCCCAAGTATCAGAGTTATCCACTCAGAATTCCAAAAACTCAAGCTCGATGTTTCACCAACAAACCACACTATATTGTTACGAATGAGACTGTATGTATGCAGCAAAGAATTCCAAATGCTGGAATTGTTGATCCAATCTAGCGCCAAATCATTCTTGATGAAGCGTTTACGTAAGATATGGAAAAAACCATTCCGTCTTGTGATAAGCTCCCATGCTAATTTGGTAAGCATAGATATGTTAATATCTTCAAGTTTTTTCATTCCAAGTCCTCCCATTGTGATTGGCTTTTGGCAAACCTTCCAAGGCACCGTGATGAACTTCCTTTTATCAACATTACCGTTCCAAAGAAAGTTTCACACCGAGCACTCCATACCTTTAATAAGCGAGGAAGGCCATTTGTACAGCATGAAAGAGTGTAAAAGCGAGCTATTAATCACTAATTTAATCAAAACCATGAGGCCAGCCATAGAGAGGGTGCTGCCAATCCAATCCAAAAAGCGCTGCAATACTTTATGAAACAATGGTCTTAAGTGAAAGGCCTTTGGTGCCCCACGAAATAAGGGAACCCCTAAGTATGAGAAAGGAGTATTTCATATCTGAATTCCCATTAAACCACCAATATTCTAGCCCTTGTTGCTTGAATATGATCGCTAAAGAAAATCGAAGATTTGGTCCAATTAACCCATCGTCCCAAGTTTTCTCCATACAATCTGAACGTATCATGGATAACCCTCATATTTTCCATCGATGCCTTGCAGAAAAAAGGATGTCATCCACTTATAACATGTGCGAAGGTAAATCAATCTCCGTTGTGTAACACATGCGGCTAATATTCCCTGAGCTAACTAGTGACAATATTAGCCTACTCAAGAAGTCCTCGGCCAAGTAAAATAGAAGAGGAGAGAGCGAATCTCCTTGCAGAACACCCCTAGTGCAGCTGAAGAAGCCTCACTATCCAAGTCGGGTAAGGATTGAGAGTCTAACCGAGCTTAAAATACTTCGGATCCAGCCGATCAAATTATTGCAAAACCCGAACAATTTAAGAACCGTAAAAAGGAAGTTCCAATCAAGAGTGTCGAAAGCCTTGTGAATATAAATTTTCAATGCCGCATTACCTTTGAAACTTTTTTGATTAAGAAGATCAATCCCCTCGGAAGCCATAGCAATGCATTCATGTATATTTCTACCTTTAAGAAATCCAAATTGATTTTCTGAAATAATCCTCGTCGCAATATCTTTCAAGCGATTTGCAATTATTTTCGTAATCACTTTGAAAACGAAGTTGGACATCGTAATTGGCTTAAAATCCTCTACTTTATCCGCACCATCCTTTTTCGGAATTAGAATCATCAAACTAGCGTTCAGCCTCGGTAACATAATTCCCGAATTAAAAAAGTCCATGATCGCTCGGGACACATCTTTCCCCAAAATATCCCAATATGTTTGGAAAAAAACCCCGTGAAACCATCCGGGCCAAGTGCGCTCATCCCCTCCATGCTAAAAATGGTTTCCTTAATCAGTTCCACACTTGGTTTGGCCATTAAAGCCTCATTCTCCTCCATGGAAATTCTATTAAGAACCACTGATTGAACCAGTTGAACATCTACATTTACGAAATGGTCAGCTTGGAAAAGGCTGCTGTAGTAGCTAATCATATGGGTTGATATTTGATCAACACCTGTGGTCATCACATAGTCCACTATTAATGCTTTGATTCCCGTAGATGCACTCCGTACCTTCGCAATACAATGAGAAAAGTTCATGTTCCTATCCCCCTCCTTAAGCCATCTCACCCAACTCTTTTCCTTAAAATAAATCTGTGTTTGCTTGATGTGTAGCTGAAGACGTGAAAGAGCAGCCATTTCTTCCGAGATTAAAACCTCATTAAGCCCGTTAGAAGAAATACAATTTTGGTTCTAAAGTAAAGTTGACTCGCTGTTTCGAATATTAATGTCCATGTTGCCAAAAACATCCCGATTCCAGTTCCTAAGTAACGGACGAAGCCTCTTCAATTTAAGCATAAGCAGTTGGGTTTATAGGAGGGAAGGGAAAACTCCATTCCAAAAACCATCAATTAAACTTGGAAGAGATTCATGTGTAGTCCACATAGATTGGAAACAGAATCTTGAAATCCTTTCAGAGCCAAATTTTACCTCGAAAAGCAAAGGGTGATGGTCTGAACAATGCCTGGCCAACACCATACAATTGTATGAGTTATATAAATCAGAAAGATTAGCACTCACAAGAGCTCTCTCCAGTCGTGATTCAACTTTGTCATCCCCCAATCTATTATTTGTCCAAGTGAAAAAACGACCAACTGACGTAACATCAATCAAGCGCTCTTTGTCAATGCAATCTCTGAAGTTCTGATATGATCTCGCATTTGGAGCATTCCCTAACTTTTTATGGCTACCCAATATTGCATTGAAATCTCCTAGTAAGACTAGACCAGAGGCAACTCCTAAGCAAATGTTATTATACAAATTCAAATGCTGATTTGGGATTATACTGCCAAAGACCAAACCGAAATTCATAATCATCATATCTCTGCTCAAATGAACCTTAATGAGCTGATCTGTTGAGGAAATCACATCTTCCCTCCAATCACTGTGAGTAGATTTGAAAACCCACATCGTTGGAATAGGTTTATCGTTCGAGCTAATGAAACTCAACTCCAAACTTCTCTAAAAAGATGGAGATATTTTATTAAAAATAACCATGGGTTCAGCCAAACACACAATCAGAGGCTTATATTTCATTACAAAATTTTGAAGAAAAAGTTTGGTATCAACATTATTAATACCTCTATAATTCCAAAAGAGAGATATCATTGAGTGTACCTTCCAGAAGGCTGTCGCCATTTTTGCGATGGTGAAATTGATTTCCTAGTTTTATTCCTCCTTCACGTCGCAATTTTCCATTCCCCCGATTCCTCCTTTTCTATTAAATCTATCCAAGATTCCTTTGTAGTAGATAATAGCCCTGCATTCATTCCCTCTTTCAAGTGAACCACTAGATTTATTCGTTAGGATTGGCAATCTCGTCTTGTATATAGTGCCCCACATCGGAATTGATGTCATCCATAGCTAAAGAGTCTTCATCCTCACTGCTCCCATTCGCCTTGCTTCTCGAATGATTATCTAAGACATTATCCTTAGAATTCTCGGAGTCCTGATCCATGTCCACCATCCTTGAGGCTTTGTTAAGGCTCTCTGTAATGTTGCTAAAAATTTTTGCTACTGGAATTTCAGATTGTAATCTCTCTTGAAGTTTTTGTTGTCAAGGTTTACTTCGAGTAAGAAGCTCGAGATTTGTAGCTGGTTGGGGGGCATTACGTGCTACCTTTTCCATAGGTTTTGGTGCTACTTTCCTTTCCCCACGGGGTTGATGATCAGTCACGGGTTTGATGATGCATCTGCAATCGTAATATTTATATCCAACTGAATTACATAGTTTACAAAAAGATGGTAGGTTCTCGAAGATAGTGCCAATCCAAATCTCACCATCTTTTCTCTCGACTCCAATCTTATTCGGTATAGTGCATAATAAATCAAGATCCACTAAAACCCTTGCATAATGGACAAAGGTCCCCTCCATAGTTACTTTATCTATTCGAAGTAGAACACCAAAATAACTAGTTATCTCTACCAATGTTCGCGGATCCTAGTATTCCCACGGCAGTCCTTGCAAACAAACCTAGACTTGTGCATTCGTGCTATTGGCTACATAAGGGTCAAAATCTACCATCCAAGACTGCAAACGGAACACTCTAGGTTTGAGGTTTACGCTACCCTTACTCCAAACAGAGTTCTTGCTCTCTAGAAAATTGAGCATCAGGGGAAAGTAGCCACGATCGATTGGAATGAATTTCCAGCTGTGATTAATTTCCCAAATCTTGGAAAGTTGGGTTTCCAAGTCTTCTACTTTCCTTGGAATACTCTTTTTCGATAAAATCAATCTGCCAATGAGTGAGAAGTCACATTATTGAACCCTATCATCGTAGAAAGCCTGAGTTATCCTAACCATTTTATAACCTCCCTTCTACGAAACCATGGCTTGCACTAGTTATTTCGGGATTGCAGTCCTATTGTTAGAGACTTGTGCATAAGTCCGGGGGTGAGCCCTAGGATACTCCTCATTACTCACTATCGGGGTTACTTTTTTTACCAGGCTAGAGCATTGATTTTCAAAAAGATCCACAATAAAACTTGCATTTGAATGTTCAGCCATGACAATCCAGAAGCTGAATATAAAAAGATCAAGAAGCAATAGAATATAACAAAGATGGCAAGGAAATCTGACGTGAATGGCCAAGAATCAGGCCAGAATGGTGAAACGGCGGCTAGGGCAAGTAAACCCTAACAGAGCTCCAACTTAATATGTTACTATTATGCTTGCCAATTTCCATTGCATATTTCCCTCCATCCTTTCTCGCTCATTTTTTTGCCATGGAATTATCAAACACTTGCAAATTCCATTGCAAACATCTTCAATATTTTAATTCTAATATATCTGCAAGGGAATGCATTTTCCTTTGCCAATTCCATTGCAAGCTATTGGATTTGCAACGGAAAAAATTCCATTACAAGCTTTCCATTGCAAATTGCAAATTTTCTTATAGTGTGAGTGCTTGGTTCGGGTTCAAAATTGAAAATTCATCAAGCATGACAGATTCTTTTCAAGCAAATTGAGTTTGGGTAGATTTAACGGGTAAGAGAGTTTTCGCTCCCAAAAATTCTCCTAATGAACTTATTAAGGATGAGTGCATTCTTCTACTTCACAAATACCTTGCCACTTCGGTATTTTGTCGAGTAGAGAACACAGAAGTCTAAAAAAGAGATTTGTTTGTTCTTTCTTGTGCAATGATGAAACAAAAAGTGGAATTTGTGGATATAATTTGGAATATGATAAAGAAGAATTTTACAAGCAAGAGAAACAAGATTGGGG
>CATIWQ010031621.1:0-19744 GCA_949673415.1 Euphorbia schlechtendalii
ATACAAGAATTAATACCATGAAAGCCAAAAGCTGATCATCATAGAACTCAAACAGAAAAAACAAGATCCCAATCATTATCTGCAAAACAAAAATAGCACTCTTTCAGGTAATCACATAATAGAGAAAATGCAGTTAAAAAAGATACGTTCTTACAGGAACAAAGACAAGTGACTCAATCACATGCACAAAGATAAGTTGAAAGGTAGGTAGCCGATGTCGAGCATGGTGCTGAAGCTGCACTGCAAATTTCAAAAGAGTAAACACGAATATCATACTCACAGTAAAATATAAAGATGAAAGCTTCACAGTTATCACAGCCGAAAACTAGTTCTTCTGTAGTTACTAACACACATGCAGTTGAGATGATTTAATAGATAGAATCTGAATTAATCATCAATACAGAAAACAGTACCTGTAAATTTCAGCATGCGAGTCTGGGTCTCTCTCAATGTAAAGGAAACTGACATTGTGGTAGTGAAAAATACGAATAGGGACATCATGAGCACCCCACATTTGGTCACAAGATAGTCTGTATTGAAGCCACCAAAAAGAGTAACTCATAAGAGCGATCATTTTAGTATTGACTGAGTAACCACTCAAATCATAACAAAATTTTGATCGATTTACTAAATAAATGTACCAAGAAACCCTATTTATATGATGCGGCAAACTATATGACAAAAGACATAAATCAACTGACCTCCAAATTTTGCAGGGCCTTCAAGTGTTTCCAGTGGATAACTGAGATTATAAAATTCCTTCGTCTGAAAATTGAAAAGATAACCTAGAAGAGAAAAATCCAAATAACAATTCTTAGATAAAATAGTATATTATCCAACAAAAACTACACATGTATGAGACACATTAAATTATATCTACTATTATTGATGATTCAACGTGCACATCAACACTGGGTACCAGATTTCAAAATCACAAAATGAGAACAAATTATGATATGACCATCACAAGTATCATGTATGGTTTCTCCTTTGGCTACAATTCGATATTCCTTGTATCTTTTTGGTCAGCTGGTGTATTTTAAAGGTTTATGGGTAACTGGGTAAGTAAGACCAAACCCAAATAATTTTTCAACATACAACACTAGCAATAATTTTGTTTGAAAAAAATGAAAGCCGAAATGAAAAAATTGAACTTTCAACAAGAAAAAACTGTAAAATTCATCTACTCAACTAGACTGATGACAATCACACAAGCACTAAAAAGCTAAAACAAGAAAGCAATGAAAATATGCAAAGCAAATTTATATATAAAAAAAACAATGTCCCTCATAGTGAGAGATGCCTTATGTCCTTCACAACAAGAAACGAGTATGCATAGCAATATTTAGAATTGTGAGCATGGCGCTATTGGTTCACAAAGCTTGCAATTTTGAGGAAAACACAGCTCACTTAATCTAGCAAAGAAAAGGGAAAAGGCTTGAACGAGAAAATAATACACAATTATATAATCACGCATCTCCAAACAAAGTTGATTTATGATATGTGTAGTAATCTATCAAAGCATTCAGACACCAACCACACGAGAAAATTTTCCAACAAATCTGAGAAATACAGGATTGAAGATATCACCTTGTCCAGGAAAACTCAATAAGCT
Source organism: Euphorbia schlechtendalii (assembly GCA_949673415.1). Taxonomy (NCBI): domain Eukaryota; kingdom Viridiplantae; phylum Streptophyta; class Magnoliopsida; order Malpighiales; family Euphorbiaceae; genus Euphorbia; species Euphorbia schlechtendalii. Next base: position 1,616 of record CATIWQ010031621.1, read on the forward strand.
ATTCATGAGTATGGTGTCATATCCAACCACTCTGTTAATGAGAAGCTGCTGCCACCTATAATATGTAAGTATTCATTAAGATGTGATGGCAACATGGACAAGCATACTACGAGTGTCCAAATTTTTCCTTCACATACTAAAAAGAAAGGATCAAGACAGAAAACTCAGATAGAAGATTGTTAGATGGCTTACTAAAACTTGAATTACTAGGCTCATCATAACTAAAAACTCGTGATGGATTATTTACCATTGCATAATTATTTTGTGTTCAATGAACGAGGAAATCATATACGTCCCAATTTTTCTAAACAATCTCACAATCTAAACCTAAAGCCATCATTTTACTTTGAACTCATATACCAAGCTCAAGCCCTCCAACATTTGCCAAACTACCAAACTAGAATAATTATCTAGGTGAAATTTGTCATAATAAGTAAAACAAGGACTGCCTTCATGGATGTAAGACTAAATGACCTGTTCCCAAAGCAAGGATGCCGAGCTGATATGTTGATGTTAAAAGTACGTATATTATGCCGCGATTTAGATTCTTCAGGAAGCAAGAAATAGCCCTGTGACCAACACCAATTTTGTTAGACACTTGAACAAACATAAGCTACAAAAATAAAGGTTAGAAATCATAAGATAACCGATAGACAAACATATCATATAATAATAACTTAAAAATAAGGCACAATAACCAAAAGAATCAACATTGTAAGCATTTGGTCAATTTCGACCAAACAGATAAAATTTCTGCAAAAAACAGCATAATATGAGAAAATGATTGAATATTCAGCTAACTGGCAAAATTTCAGATTTGAAAATATGCTAATAATGGAAAAAAAATTAGTTTTCAATTTAATATTCATTTTCCTTGCCCCTCTTCAATTATTCTACTGGTTCCATATATTTTCAAAAAATTTGAAATCTCGTGTAATGCGAGGGGCAATCCAAGTCTCGGTGTCTACTAGTAACTGATCAAAGGTCAGAAGGTACTCTTTGACCACCATTAGCTGATACTACAAATGTAAGTCACCCTTGTCAGAACGTTGTAGGCAATAGATTAAAAATTTGAGCTCCTAATTCCTAAATAGTCAGTTTGATTCTGGTTGTTTGTGCTTTATTCTGAAGCAAACAAGTTCGTCATTCAGTGAGATACATGAGATTTATGGTCCGCAGAGTTTTCAATTTTTTGCCAAGCTGTGACTAGATGTAGGAATTTTGGTGGAACCTTTAGTTTCAAGATGAAGAGCTCGTGAGGCAGAAAAATCTAAACTGAGGTTAAGGAAGAAAGAATGGAGAGGGGGGAGGGCATAGCAGAAAGACGAGTAGAAAAATGGACACGGAATGTCAAATATAGATAAAACAGAAGCTACAATAATTTCGGTTAAATGAAAAAGCAAATGTGTACGCAGACAAGATAGCCCAAATAACATAACACTAAAATTATCAAAAGTTCAAATTTCGCTCAAACTCAAAACTGTGAAATTTACAACAATTTTCATGTTATTTATTGGAAATTTAATTGAGAAATAAATACTAAGAAGAATGAGAAGAAAGGTGTGGTTATACCTTTTCCATGGTATACACATAACTTGGCTCAAATGCCTTGCTCTTAATCTCTAGCCATTGAACTGAAATGGATGTAAGAGAAACTCTTCATTGATTGTATCAAGCATATAAGGCATACGAGATACACAAAGCAATCAGAAAATTTTAAATTAAAGCTTATAAAATCCAAGACTCATATTATCTTTGAAAGAAAAACAAGAAACAACACCACTAAGAGACAAATCTTAGAGGTAGATCAAAGCTTGTATATCCATATTACATTAAAAGAAAACTTGAAGTGCAAAAGATATTTAAATGGGTAGACAAACAATTCAAATATATGGTGAATCAGGCTACTACTAAATGTGGAGAGAAGTAATGCCTCATTCCCTAAAGCCTTCTATCCAAACTATTCATACGAATTAAAGTTGAAAAGAAAGATCACCTTCCATTCTCTTTCAACTAACCACTACTGATCAATTTTAACACCATAGCAAAAGTTTGCATAAACAAAAAATATGGGCATATATTCCGGAACCCAATAAGACTAAACATGCCCCCTAATAAATGCTTAGTCAAATCGTAACCACTTCATCCACCTTGGTAAAAGACAGATAAAGCAAGCAGCACTTGCAATATTCCCTAGAGGCAGTAAAGAAGTCTATCATACGGTAGTCAAGATCTGATTTGTTATGCTATCAGCCTAATAGTTTTTATCCACTAATATAATGAGGATCTGATCTGAAAATAAATTAAAATAACGAAGGCTTCTATCTAGCGGGATCTTAAGGAATTCAGTATCCAACAGCAAGCAGAAAAATACCTGCAAATGAGTTAAGCTTGTCCAAGTAGAGTATTCTCATCCACTTAGGAAAATCAAGATTCAAATGGATGCCTGTGATATTCTGCATTTAGAATTTCGAATTTCACAAAATCTAGTTATCCATGAAAATGATAACAAAGTTGAGGATTAAACATATTTATAACATTCTACTACCAATTATCTTTAATTTATCAAAATGCAAAATTCACAGTATCAAATAATTGAAGATAAGAAGAAGAGTGTCAAACAAAGAGAGCAGAGTGACAGTTTAATGCATCATCAGTCACTTACTGTTGGCTGCTTATGCCTGTTCAGATAACTCAAACACACGATAGCTCCGCATTCATCAAAATGAAGGAAATAGCATAAAATTTGTTGCTTAAGCTTAGCATAGTAATTAAAAGAATATAAAGTTACTGTAACAGAAACCAATAACTACTCACATAACAAAACCTTATGACGATTTCCAAGTATACCAGTATAAATAAATCGAGGAACAACATATTTTTAATACAATAACCTCCAAACCTAACATCATGACAAAGGACAGGAAAATACCAGCTATCTCTACAAAGGACAGGAAAATACCAGCTATCTCAGAAAAATCACGTTCATGCTCAGATAATAGCAAAACTGATAACAGCTTTATTTGGTATACAAATCGAAATTTCAGATACCAAATGCATGAAATCATAATTGCTAAAGTCGAAAATTTCATGTGGGATAAAAAAGCCAATTCATGGTACATTACTTTACAATATCTATGACGTATTCAATCTATATGGTCAGCTTTACCAGTGTCATGTTAATTACTAGGCATGGGAATATGAGAAACCACCATTTGATCATTTCCCATCCCAGAATGATCAAAACAGTTCACATGAGGTCTATTTTTCTCAAAAGAGAAAAAGAAAAGAAAACAATAAGCATATGGTATCGCACATGGTACAGTTGATCAAAATAAAAACAGGAACTGTTAACAGAGTAAAATATTGCTCTTCTCCAACAGTAACCATATCAAGGTTTTCCAAGTAACTAACCCACAATTTCTGAAAACTTCGTAGCATTTGTAGGACATGTTTCCAAATGAAAGACAGACGCCTGTGCCACTTTTTTCCCAAATGATTCAAAGCTGCTTTCAGAGTTTCCTTGGCTGATGTAGTGAAACTACTGCGTGCTTCCACTTTATCAGTTTTGGCAGCATCGTCAACCACTGACCTGGTATTTTCAGGGTCATACGAGTTCCCAGGTTGATATTCAACATATTCAGATTTCAATGCTAGATTCCCTTTCGTGGAACTTGAACCAATCCAGTTCAACCAGAAATTTGGGGCCAAAAATGCCAAATCCTCTCCATCCGCATTTTGCAATTCTAATTTATCTTCTACAGTCTGTAGAGTAGGAATATCACCTCGGATTTGTTCAGACTCATTATGAGACCACAGGCCTGCACTGGTTATCTACACAAAGAAACAGAAGTCAACCTTCACTGAGTCGACGGGGCAAAGAAAGAAAGATAAACTTTCAAACCAGCAAGAAAGCTTTTAAAACGAAGATTTAAGCAGTATTACTCAGTGTTGTTAAAAGGCGCCGAGGCGCTCGACTAAGCGCTGAGGCGAGGCAAGGCAGAGGCAGACCGCCTCTCTGACCTCAAGGCGCCGCGACATCAAGAGGCGATGCCTAAGCGAGCGCCTCAAGGCCGGTACTGAGACGCTCGACTCAGCGCCTCATTGAAGAGGCGAGTAAATTTGAAATTAATCATGAAATAATTTAACTAAAAAAAGGACTGGTGCTTTTTATTAGGTCTTAATTGAAAGAAAACACTGAAAATGGGAATAAATTACTAACGTTCATGTTTAGAATTGATTTAGAATAAAAGATCACCTTTTTATCATATTTTAATCAAAATAATAGAAATTATACATGGAAAGGAGAGAAAGTAGGTTTTTTAAAATAAATGAGCATCCTAATTAGAATAGGAAATGACACTAACTTTAAATCGTAATTATCTATTTAAGAACAAACTGAGAGAAGAAAGTTATGTTCAACATACATCTCTAATGTTTCCGCATTTTACATCGTTCAAAATCCAAATTAAATATGGGGATGAAGTTGAAAGTGACAAGTCTACTGATGGAGAAGAGGAAGAAGAGGCTGCCTGAGTTGGTGAAAGAGATACTTATCTTAGTTCAGATGATAATGAGTAGTAATAGCTTTCGAAATAATGGCTTAGTAATTTTAATTTTAATTTGAGAACTTTATACTGTTTTGAGTTTAACTTAACAGTTTTTCATGTTAAAATGTTGTCTGATTCCAAATTACTTATTTTCAAAGTATATATTTGTTGTTATTCATATATGTATGTGTGTGTATATTTTCTTAACCATGTAGCGCCTCACTTCGATGAGGCGAGCGCCTTTGTGGCGCCTCCTGCCTTGGGCATTTAGGAAGTATAGCGCCTCAAGGGCGCCTAGCGCGTTTAACATCACTGGTATTACTAAAGAAAAATACAATACAAAGAAAAGCATTTCAAATCTATAAAAAAATGACTTCAATTTGAGGCAGCTTGAAAGCTACGTACCCTGATTTGAATTAGCTGTGCTTCCGTCATATCAATGCGAGAGAACTCACTTGAGCATCCAGGCTTTCATGGGCAAAAGAATCATTTATCAAGGTGTTAAAAATTAAATTAATCAACAACAGAAAAACTAGAAGCAATAAAACCAAGAGCATCAATTTATGATCATTGCAACACTGTATTTCCTCTAGCTGTCGCTTAGCTATGGTTAAGGATTATATATTTCGGTTCAGTAATCATTTGCCTTCGTCCACCCACTAAACTAGCAATCAGAAGTTAAAAGAGAAAAATTGAGCAGAATTACTGATCATTTTGATCCCAACACCAAATTTAAAATTAAACCCTCCCACAAGTCCGATATAACTGAAATCGCAACAATCACCAAGAACAATCTAAACAATAGCAGTCTCTATGAGATAAATAAACCTAAAACATACTTCAAACAAAATTTAGTGAAGATTAAACAAGGAATTAAAGGGGTAGATAGAAAAATCACCTGTTGAACATAATTGGCATGCATAACAACCAGAATGCAAAAAAGAGTGACAGCTATGAACAAATACACATACTCCATAGCTGCCCTAACTTTGGGAGTTAGCATCTGCGAGAATCTCTCCTGTACCCTAATAAAAGTCTGCTCCGGATCCATTGATCTCTTCCTATCTATCCGTCAATCCCTGTTTCTATATATTCTGCATATGGATGATGTGAAAAATAAAATTTCTAATGAATCTACGAAAGTGAAGAGGAGTTCAGAGCATTTGAAGTCGAGGAATTGTAGTGTTTGGACCTTGAAGAAGATTTCCAAATTGGAGGACGGAGGGGGCGGATTGACGATTGAATTTGACAATGACGATCAAATGGGAGGAGTGTTTGTTTTTTGGATCGAACTCGAACCTTAGCCGAGTAATTCTCTACCCCCGTCACGGAATAAGGATGTCCTCGTACAAGATTATAGACAAAAACAATTGTTGCGGGCGGGCATACCCGTTTGGCCAATTGAATTGTTGAATGTAAAATTGATAGATTAATTGAGATTGAATAGGTGTTTAATCGTTTTAACATAAGCACTTTGAAATTATAATTTTCAATATTTTACAAGATTAATATATAATATAACTAGTAAAATATGTAAGGTTTACAAACAAATGACCAAGGATGAAAACGTGATAGAGATTCCTTGAATCCATTGTGAACCCCGCCCTGATGGGGAAATTTTGATAAGAATCCTTGTGAGATGTGGATGAAGAATTTTTTGATTCCCAATACCTTATTGAGGATGTGGATGTGGAATATATTTCTTATCCTGATAAATCTCTGAACTCGACCCCAATAAATCCTCATTAGGGAATCACCTGAATAGTAATCGGAATATCACATTTTATTTGTTATACTTTATATCAAAGATTATGTAGATTATTTAATAACAATACTGATAAGCTTGTGGGATTTGAGTTTATACCAAGTCATTTATTATATAAATCTCAAATATACAACTCTAAATCAATTTTATACAAGTCAAAAACTCTCTTTTATTCTATGTGTGTTATTTAATATTTGTTTTTTAAGTTTTCTATGTTAGCGTGTTAAAATTTTTAGTTAGATCTTATACTATTTTTTTCAATGTATTGATATGAATAATTTTTTTGTTTATGCGAGACTTAGAAAAAAGTATGCATGTATTTATTTTAATGGGATCCGGGGAATGAGGAGTCCCCGTGAGAAAAATATTGTCCTCAAAACCTTAATGAAAATGGAAAATTTTGTTTCTTCGAAACCATACTAAGGATGGGGATGAGTAACGCATTCCCCTTTTTATTAAGCCTCACTTTCAATCCTAAACATCACGCTATATGAGTTTGAAAGATTAATATATGATATAGTAACCTATTTCCACACTATTTTGGAAACCTAAAGACTCAAATACGAGTTTGTAAAATACACGATTCTGTTATGCATATAATTATGAATGGTATGAAAATTAATCATATGTTCCCATTTCCTTCCAATTTAAAAATTATTATGTTTTAGTTATAATTTTATATTTTCAATTTTTTTATTTTCTCTTTCCTATTTCTTTATATGTTTTATTAATGGGACACTTGATAGTTTTTGAATGTGAGATAAAGAAGGGGGCATGGTAATGGAGATAGGAATTCGTTGATAACGTATGCCCAACTCAAGTTCCATAAACAAAATTTCATACTCAATCTTGTAAAGAATATAATGGAAAGAAGTAGGGTTTTCTTGTTGTTACTCTTATTTTGTACAAAGTAACAATAATTTTGCTCTTAATTTTTGTTGGATTAAATTTCTCACCACTAATCCTACAGTGGAAAAGAGCAAAATATTGTTTAATTTGTTTAAAAATGAAGCATATAATATGTAAGATGAAAGTTACATTCAAATTGATGGATGCATTTCATATCTATGGAGATTCACCTACTATCACACAAAAAGTTATAACCTTCTCCAGAATTAAAATGCACAGATTATTTTACATAAACTCTCTATGAAATAGGATCAACCTAACAATGAAAGTAAATAATGTAAATAACAAATAGAAAATATAGAATAAAAAGAAATAATCGGTATCATATTGTAAATATCTATTTAAGTTGCAAAAAAAAAAAAGAACATTAATGAAAGAGAATGCCAATTCATGGTTGGGCCTACTGTAGAAACCCAATTCCACGAGCCCAACCCGGAAACTCGTTTCGTTGTGATCTTTAAATACCTGGTTATCTGAAACCCTAATCTTGTGATTGCAGCTGTGAGGGCTATTTCTTCTTCTGCTCGTTGCTGCATTTTGGCCATTGCCCTGTAAGTTTTCTCGTTATTTGCGAGTTCTATATGTTGTTCGGGATATCTGTGATATCTATTAACATGATGGATCTCTACTAAGGAACTGTGCTTTTGTTCTTGTAATGTAATGAATCAATTTGAAATGTCTGAGAATTACCTTACATGGTTATTTGGCTGCAATAGGGTTATAATTTCGACCTGGTTTTGTTTGCATCTGGTTCATTATTTCAGTAGGTGCTGAATCCAACTTTCATGTCTTAGAAGACATTTACCGTTATCGTTTTGTTCATAGCATTGGAATTTTGATGATTGAATTTTGAAAGCTGTTGGAACAGTGGATTATCTTGTCTTACCTTTAAGCGTCTCTTACTCTGCAAGAGATAGTTTTTGGCGGCTGTGGTTTTCATTTTGTCTAGCTATTACTGGTTTTTCAGGTGAGACATGGTGAAGCATAACAATGTTATTCCCAATGGGCACTTTAAAAAACACTGGCAAAATTATGTGAAGACATGGTTCAACCAACCTGCTAGGAAAACTAGGAGACGTGTTGGTAAGTAGTTTATACATTCTTTCTGCTGCTGTACACTCTTGAATGTGGATCTCAATATTGGTTGCTACATGAATGTGCTTGGTTGTTAGAAGCATAACTATTTTGAACCAAAATGCTACTTTTGTACTCTTGAATGATTTATTTTGTTGCTTTTCTGTTTCTGTAACAGCTCGCCAAAAGAAGGCTGTGAAGATTTTCCCTCGACCAACAGCAGGACCTCTTCGCCCAATCGTTCATGGCCAGACTTTGAAGTATAACATGAAGCTGAGGGCTGGTAAAGGGTTTACTCTTGAAGAACTCAAGGTTTGTTCTGTATTTTAGTTTCTTTATGTCATAACCGCTCTCAGTTTGTTGTCATATTATATTTTGTGTTGTTTTTTACTTCATATTAAGCATCTTTGTTGTTCATAACCTTTAAAGTGATTTTAGATAATTCACTTCTAATCAAGTCTGTGAATGAAGTATTCAGTAGGCATAGCCATGGGATACCATTGAATCTGTTGGAAAGTATTGAATTTTCTACTTCGATTTGGATAGGCAAATGATTTTGCTGTCATCTTACTAGGCATAAACACCTTTTTAATGCCATGTGGTATGATTAGTACACCCAATTCGACCTTGTGCTATACAATTTCTTACCTTTTTGGATCTTTTAGCACATATTATGTGATATTTTGCTAGAATAGTTTTTGCCACGTAGGGTCCAAACCACAAGGACCAACAATGGTATAGCACAAGGACAAAAAAGGTAACTATTAATAAAGCACGGGGCTAAACAAGTCACATATATAGCAGAGGGCCCCCAAATGGGCAATCTGACACAGGGCCCAAAAAGGTCTTTATGCCCATCTTTCTACGTTAAACGCCTGTTACATGTTAGCGAATCCCATTTGCTAGCCTTGACTACGTGGACTTAACTATAGTATCACCTTTTTCATTCTCTTTTTGACAGGCTGCTGGGATTCCAAAGAAACTCGCTCCCACTATCGGAATTTCCGTTGACCACAGGAGGAAGAACCGTTCTTTGGAGGGACTCCAATCCAATGTCCAGAGGCTGAAGACTTACAAGGCCAAACTGGTCGTCTTCCCAAGGCGGGCCCGCAAGTCAAAGGTAGCGTTTCTTTCTGCATCATCACACATTTTACTCTTGTCCATATTCTATGAACTAATTAATAATCTTTATCGGCACAGGCTGGTGATTCTGCCCCCGAGGAGCTGGCGACCGCAACCCAAGTCCAGGGAGAATTCATGCCGATCGTGCGCGAGCAACCATCGGTGGAGCTTGTTAAGGTCACCGAAGAGATGAAGTCATTCAAGGCGTACAACAAGCTTCGGTTGGAGCGGACGAATGCGCGACATGTCGGCGTTAGGATGAAAAGGGCTGCCGAGGCCGAGAAGGAAGAGAAGAAGTAGGAGCTTTGACCTTCTTTGTCTGGCTGCGGTACTTTTCGAGTTCTTTTATATAGGAAATGTTTTTGGAATTTGTGTTGGATTCTTGTTTAGTTTATCTTATGGAGTAGAATGTTTTTGGTTCTTGAATTTGTTTAAATTTTGGGTTTTTTGGATGTTGGCTGCATTGAATGCTAGCAGCATAATTTTTGCTGACTATTTTGAATGCTGCCCTGTATTTTTGAATGTTGCTGATCGTTGTTTTGGTTCAAGCATCACGTTCTACCTTGGCATTTGCTAGATTCCACTTTATGTTGTTTATTTTTGTAGAATATAAGTGTAAATATAATGGGCGTATAGCAACTTTTTCATTTTTTAAAGAATAAAAACAGTTGCCAGTAATAAATTTACTTGCAGCTGATAACAAAAGCGCAATTGCAAATGTTACAATTGCAAAGGTTTCATTACTTGCAGCTGATATACAAATTTCAAATATGGGCCAAGGTCCATGTCCGAGCTTGTATTTCTAGGTCAGATTTGGAACTCATTTTTTTTTTAAAAAAAAAGATCAGTTGTAAAAGCCTGAAATTTTACAAATTAGGTTTGATTTTTATGTAATTATATATATATATATATATATATATATATATATATATATATATATAGAAGCACACGTACATGTCTAATAATTGTTTTGAACTTTTATATTTTAACATATTTGACTTTCACAATTAAATAACAAAGAATGCAATTAGATGTGAGATTCAACAAAGAATGCAATTAGATGTGAGATTTCTAAGTAATTATATATTTTTTCTTGCCATAAAAAATTTTTAAAAAAAAATTTAGTCAAAGAAAATGGCCAAACTGAGTGTGTTAGTTATACCTATACAAGTGTCCCCATTTCAGAATAAGCGCAATCAAGTAACCTTATTCTTGCTTATATATAAAACTCAGAAAGTGAATAATATTAACAACGCCAAGTTACAGTATGAGATTGCAAAATTGACCACATTAGGATCAGATTACTTATGTTTCAGTTATGGGACTTGGGACTGCATGTTACAATGAAATATTACATGTATTTCTAAAGGAATGCTTAACGTTAATCTTATTGTATTTTGCTATATATTATTTTATTTTGTGAACCAAACGACATCTTAGAGATACTAGAATTGACTGTTGAAGAATATAAGAGCTGGTGTTTGTAATGAAGAAAGATCCCGATTGGTCAGCTGACATTCTGTAAGATGCCTAGTTAGTTAAGTTTAACTGTTTTTGTAAGTAACCAGTGATCATCAGCCTGATGATAACATCAGTTTTTACTCAATAGTTTTCAAGCTCTATATCTGAATGTATTGAGCTTGTATAGATACAAACGCAATATGAGATATACAAGAAGTTCTCTTGATTCTTCAATTACAGCTTTCATTCTTATATTTATGCTTTGAATTCATTCTTTCTTGTTTCTATTCCTTTACTTTTGTTTTATGAATTTTGTCATATTCCTCAAAATATCGAGATTGATAGGTAATGTAGAAATCAAGTTATTTGAATGGTAAGTGAAAAGGTTAAAAAAAAATTCCCCATCGTTGGATCAAAAAATCCCCACGAAGATGGAAGTCTCTTTTTTCTATCTAAAAGAAGAAACTTTAACCTCAAGAATATATAGTGCACGAGATATACTGTGCAAGCTCAAATCGCAAGCTTTATACCCCCCTTTGTTGCACTTTATAACTGATATATAAACGGTATAAATACTTATAAAAAGGTATAGTGCATGAAATCAACTTGGAGTTTGTGCTTCATACTGTGGTATAAAATGCAAGTCCTCGCATCGTTTGTTCACTTCATACTCATTCATAGCACTTTTGTATCTGCTCATAGTGAGGTATAATATCAAAATATACTTTTTTTAAAATATGTATATGAATATTGTTTTAAAGAGAAAAAATAAGGAAACAAAAACTATAAAGAAGGGAGTGAGATATAATTGACATAAGACATAAAAATAAAAGAAGGGAGAGTAACAAACAATGACGAGTTGCATCCATCTGCAGGTCTCAAAGGAAAATTCTAATGGGGAAAAACGTCAACTTGACCCAAAACATCTTATTTCAAAATATTTTTTATATTTGTTTTATTAATGAAAAGAAACTTAGAAGAGCTACTTTGGAATTCTCATTATTTGACTTAGAGAGCGGTTTTTAGATGAGTGACTCTGTTTCCTAGGGATTTTTTTAACATTAAATTAGGTTAATTTTCGATGGTTTTGATGGCCTACAGCCTTTTGTATTTGTTTATGCATATTAGCCATTTGTATTATTATATTCAAGTCTAATGCATCTACCACTTTTCAAAAGTTGGTTCAAAAAATCGGATACTATTCTGAAATTACAAAAACCTTAGATATCTTTTTTAAGTTGGCAATTTTGAATTAGTTAGTTTTTTCAACGTCACGTGTCAGAACTTGGTTGGTTTGACTTTTTAAAAATATCATTTTTTATTTTTATCTCTCAAACTGGAAATTGACATGTGGCATTAAGGGGTTAAACTGATGTGTTTTTACTAAGTTAAAGGGGGAAACTGATCATTTTGAAAGTTGAGCGCGATATCGGGTTTCGTAAACCAACTTTAGGAGGTTGTTGATGCATTATCTGTAACATTTGTCTAATTGGTATATGTTTATACTTCATATAAAGAGGTTGAATAATTACACCGTGGAAACGATGATTATTAACAACCAAATTTTAATTGATATGAAAACTAGATGTCTGTACGGGTCGTGAACAGATTGTGATTTACAGTTATCGTTATTCACTTAAAAGAATCGGATTTTAACGCATTTGAATTTGCAACAGCATGGTAAAGTTGTTGCACATAAGAGTTGAAACATTTCAGCGTAAAGTTGGGGCTAAGTTTGAGACAAATCAATTGTGTAGAATCCCAAATGATGTCAAAATCTAACTGAAGCGTACAGCTTGAAACAAGATGCAGTAGTTGTTAAGTAGATTATAGTGTGAAATATGACCGAGTAATGTTGGACAATACAAGGACAATTTACCCTTGCAAACATTTAAATTTAATTCTAAGTCATTACATGAGCAAAATTCCAGCTTTATACAAAGATAAATATTAGACACGAGACACGTGCATCCAAGCGTACATTATATGAGATGGATTTGGACAAGATAAATAGAAAAAAGACTCAACCGAATCTGTTGTGATTCCCGAGATGAGCTTGGTTTTAGTATTAAAATTGAATCGAAATAATATGAATATACATTAAATTTATTTAATGTTTGTGCGTATATATTTTCAATAAATTAGTAAATTTAATTTCTTTTTGAATAATAAAATTTGATTGGGTCGTTTATATTAGACCCTGGTTTCTAGTTTTTTTAGCAAATTATAAACATGATTATAATTGAGTAATAAAATAAATTTGTATCCAAGTATGGCTGAGAGGAATTGGGGCTCTTTGGTATTGCTTTTCAGACTGCTATTCCAATAAATTGGTTTCACAAATTTTTAATAGAATTATATATTTTAACTTTGAACAACACATTTTGATCCTTCATACTATATAATTAGGAACTATCTGACTTATTTTTTTTAAAATCAACTCTGCTGCTTATAGCAAAAGCTTGAAAATAGAACTTTTCGGAAAAGCAGCCCGGGAAAGCAATCCCAAACTAGCCCTCAATCATTTATAAAGGTTCGGCTGCTTGAACGTAAATTATTTTCTTATAAGTTCAGGTTTCAGCTACTAAATTTTGAGCTAGGAACGATTAAGCTCGGTTTATGCCCAAGTCAAACCCTCATCAACGAAAACATGTTTATTGATCGGACTCACTTCTACAAATAAATTAGAAAAGTTTCAAAACGAAAAAAAGAGGTTGTTGATATTAATTTAAAATTTGTTAGGATGCAATTGTCAGACTAAACGGGGTAACATATGTCGCTGTTTTGTCGTGAAACACAAAAAAAATCGTAAGTCCCAACTGAGCACACCATTCAATTTTCGACACAATTAAAATAACAATGGCAACATCAAACTGTAAAATATTAACAAAATCCTCATTGAAATATAAATTTATCTAAACTAAATAGTACTTTAGTTAGAAAATAGATATGCCAATCAGTAATTATTGCTGCACTAAAAGTAAAAAAAATAACATAATAGCAAGAGAAGAAATAGATGGAGAAGATTCTGGCTTAATTAGCTAGCTAATTAACAGAGAGGCTTTGTCCCTGAACAGCGACGTCGGCGGCAGAGCTATCGGTGAAAAAGTTCTTGAGGTGAGAAATAAAATCTTGATGACAGTCATCATAAAAAACATGTACAAGCTTGCAGTACAAGTCATGACTGCCAATCTGCCCTTTCTTAAACAAGTTCCAATCTTGCAGGAAATCTCCAAACGTGTAATCATCGTGGCCGTCCAATTGCTCTCTTACCTTGTTCACAAAATCAACTTCTTCTTCTTCTTCATGTACTAAAAACCGATCTGTATTCATCTTTGGCTGCCGGAATTTGGTTTCTTGAATTCTCGATGAAAAGAGAGGGAGTGCTTAGGTTAATATGTATATAGGGCAATTTAAGGAATTGGATTCCTCTAAAGGATTAGGATTTTGGAATATATAGGTGGAGTAATAAGGTTAGGTGACTTTCTTTCCAAGGCTTTTTTTTTTTTTTTTGGCATTTATCCACCGTTTCTTTTCAAACACTTCGTCCTTTTTCTTATATTACCAAGAAAAATGGAGTCCTTTAAAATAGAATGATAACAACATAATGTTACTGGTAATTGTAATTTTTTTACTTGACTTAATTATATGACATGTTTTACTATAACATTATAGTATACATAGATGATAGATTAACATTGACTTTATTGATAAACGAACTAAATAGTTAATATCACTTAGAATGTTACCATAACAATACATTAATTCTAGGTATCACTTTTGTACGTGTGGTCCTTCAATTCTTAGATTGTGTCTCTTAGATATTTTTGGTCATTCCTTTTCCTGCAAAACAAGTCTTTCGGCCAGGATTCCGACGAAAATCATCCGTTGCTGAAGTTAATAGACGGATTGGTTGAGAGCTATAAATGTGGTATTAATGTTTGGGTATCTTGGTATCTATAATAGAAAGAGCAATCATAACCTAGTGGGTCCCAAAGGAGTGGCTTCAGATGTATTGGAGGTCATCATGTGTCTCATCGTGTCAACTTGGCATTAATAGCGCGCGGGATCTGACTAATCCACTAATGCTCCGATACTGTTCTGGATGGATCACCTTCATTGTGACGTCGTGGGCTCGCCAAACACCTCTCTTGTTCTATTGTTTGGGTGGGGATAAAGGGTGGATATCAATTCTGAATGCTTATTTTGGAGATCACAAACAATGAGTATGGTTATGATATGTTTGTATGTTAAAAACATTGTAATTAACAAATGTTTATACAATTAATTACTTTATTAGTTTTTTCATTTCTTGTATGGACTTTAATATTGAGTAGGGATGTTAACAAGCCGATACACTTAGTTCATGGACAAATTAATACACTTTTATCTAATGCATGAGACTGAGAGAAACTTTGAAAAATTCAAAGAGTATCAATTTGTATCAAATTTAGATAGTTAAATATACATTTAACCTACAATATATAATAGATAGAGTGCATATTCATTTTATTATATAATATTATGTGTTACATTAATTTCCCTTTTATTCCACATGACGTCAAGTTTTACAAAATAAACACTCCATGGTCCTAAAATATTCTAATATCCAGAACAATAAACAATTTTCTCGAGCTATTTTTTCTTACAAAAGTGGTTGTTAGGTCCCGACTTTTAAGTAGATAATTAGATCGATCAGCTACGAGATATAATAGAATTTCACCGTTTTCAGATAGGGTATTGTTTTTTAAAAAAATATATAAAATTCTTATATTTAATAAGACTACTTTGTACGGCCACTTAAAATTTTTTACAGAATAACTATTATCATCGACTGCTAAATATGGATGAAGAAGAAAATAACTATTATTACTTGGTTGATATTTTTTGATGAATAAATTCATCTTATGACAAATTCAAGATCATGGAAGAAAGTATTATTTGGAAGATTAAATTGCCACCTTGAGTACAACTATTTCTTTGGAAAATTGCAACGAGTTCTCTTCCTACTCTTTTTAGATTTCGGCAAAGGTACGTTGAAATGGATTACTTTTGCTCTCTATGTGGTGATGCTTTGGAAAATAATTTCCATGCTTTGATTAACTGCATTTACGCTCGATATATTTGCGATGAATATTTCGGCGAAGGCTGGCCCTATTACTATTTATTCCATGACCGATTGGTGGAGTTGGTTAAATACCAAGGACACCCGAAACAATTGCAAGAGCCTCGGGCGCTCTTTGGGCGATTTGGGCATGGAGAAATCATTATGTTTGGAATGAGAACTTTAGAGTCGCCTCACAAGTGGTGCGTCATGGCCTTGGTTTCTTATCAGAATGGAGTTCGGCCACCAAAAGTTCGAATTCAGCTCCTCCTGCCCCTTCCGTACAGAGATGGCGTCGGCCTCCATCTGGATGGCTGAAGTGCAACATTGATGCGAGCGTTTTTAATGATGGAAACGAGGTGGGGCGCGGCTGTGCAGTTTGTGATGCAAACGGTGATTTCGTGGATGCTAGGACCGTGTTGATGACAGGAGGTGGGGACCTGTTTCAAGCCGAAGCTTTAAGCTGCAGGGAGGTTCTAAGTTGGATCAAGTTCTCTTAGAGCTAGATGCGCTTAATGTTGTTAATGCATTGAATAACGATGTTCTTTACGCTTCCCCCACAGGTCTCATTTTCTTCGATTGTAAAAGAACCTCATCAGGCAATTTTCTTCTATTCGTATTGTGTTTGTGAGTAAGCCTACGAACCAAGCTACACATATGTTAACTAGAGCAGCGTGTTCTTCGATAAGTAGGGGGACATGGTTTCATTCTTGTCCACCTTTGATTAGAGCTGTAATTACTTCTGACTAATGATATCGACTTACTCTTCGGTCAAAAAAGATCATGTGAGAATGTATATCCTTATAGAAAGTAAGGTTATATTATAAGCTAATGCAAACATATAAGAGACCGCAATGGTAGTATAATAGAGTAATATTTAAAAAAAAAATTATGATGCGGTTGTAAATGATAAAATGATAATATTAATTTTGTAAAGTATTTCGTTATTTTTCTTTTCGACTAATATCCTGTTATGGATGTTAATCGGTCGAGTTTGGTGCGGGCAGTGCAATTGGTCTTGATTGGGATTCTCTAATGTTCATTTTGAACATTAAATTTCGAGACAATCTCATCCATTCATTTCAAAATGATTGATTTTAATTGAAAGTTTGTTTTTTATTTTTTACTGTAATCTAAAAGAGATAACTGATTCATTCAAAATTATGGAATCCCAATCAAAATTATGGAATCCCAATCTAATTGGTAATATTGGTTTTTCTTTCGTCTTTCATTGGTCTCTCCTATCACATTTTTTATTATTATCTGTCTTCCATACAAAACTCATTTAACTCGGATCACAATGACTTAACTCGCTACAAGATTTGCTAACTCATTGAGACTCTCGTCGTCTTCTCCAATCTCTGCTTCAGGTATGTCATTTTCATGTTATCTTATTACTTTCTGATAACAATTTAGCCATTCTGAATATGTTTCCAAATGCAATTGAGGAAGAAACTTGCGTTTCTGATTCAAATATTGATCGTTTTTTCTCAGAGGAATTTTGTCAAACACCTGGTGTGTGCTTCAGTAGTGATGGTTATGAGTAGTGGAAAGTTACTATTTCTTTTGTTTTCTATACAGTGGTTGGTTCGCAATGAAGCCTGAGATCATTGTCCTCTACCCATTCATCTAATGGTGTAAATCGCAACGAGTTAGATGATCACTGTGCTGACTTTCTCGGTGAGAAGTACGAGTTGCAGCTTCATGGCGTGGATCCAATAAAAGGTTGGGGTTTTCGCGGTGTCATGTTAGGGTTTAATAAGAAATAGAATGGGCAGAAGAGAATAGGAGATGAAAAGAGAAGAGAAAGAGAGTTTAGAGAGAGATAGAGAAAGTAGAGAGAGAAGTGAGAAGTTTCTTGTATTTGATTAGATCCCTAACTTGATTTACAATTGCACACTTTATAGTAGCTAGTGTGACTAACAGATTTTCTAGAATAACAGATTAGAGTAACTGCCTTGCTAGTTGCAGCCTAATCTCTGAACTTAACTTCTTAAGTAAGCTAAGATTAACTTCTTAAGTAAGCTAAGATACTAAGTAAGCTAAGATACACACAATTACAGAGAATCAATTCTCATAACAGCACGTAACTAGAGAGCATCTGCTCATTTCTTTGAAGAGCATGTGTAGATTACTTCTTAAGC
>CATIWQ010031651.1:0-22283 GCA_949673415.1 Euphorbia schlechtendalii
CATAGTAAGAATACAATTCCCCCCCCCCCCACACTAAAGAACACAATGTCCTCATTGTGAGAGACTTAACTAAAAATGAAAATCTAAAAACTAAAAATAAACAACTAGTCTAAAAATTTGAAAATGAAAAATAAAGAAAAGAGTAAACCTATTTTTATTGAGAAGTAGAATCTGAAGGATTATGAGTAAATTGACAATTTTGTTTTCTAAAGAATGATAGTAATTTTTGAAGCATCACTTTATTACTCTTCTTTAGAATCTTCATGTCCTTTTTCATTACTCCAAGTTTCACTTGGCAATTGTCCAATTTTTGTTGCATACTCACCTTCCAATCTTCCGGAGCTTCGTGTTCTTCTTCTTCATCTTCTTCTTCTTCGATCATTGGAGCCTTACCAGGATGATGTCTAGCATTTGGATCAGATGGGCCAACGAAAGAATCGTCATGAGTCAAGATTAATTTCTTGGTGCGATTGGAGTAGGAGTAGAAGTAATAGACACCCTCGTTCTCTTAAAGAAGTCTAGTATTCTTCAAGTAATTCCCATCCATATAACTAAAATACTCACCTAGTTGTTAAACGTAGGGGAGTTCATTTCATGCACCCACGATGATTGCGGTGATAATTTCGGCTGCCCCAATCTTATTTCTCATGCTTGTTGAATTATTCTTCATCATATCCCAAATTATATCCAAGAATTCAGCTTTTTGCTTAATTAATGTGCAAGAAAGAACAAACAAATCTTTCTTTTGGACTTTGGTATTCTCTACTCGACAAAATACCAAAGTGGAAAGGTATTTGTGGAGTAGGAGAATACACTCATCCTTAATAAGTTTATTCGGGGAATTTTTAGGGTCGAAGGTTCTCTTACCCGTTAAATCTGCCCAAACTCGATTTGCTTGAAAAGAATCCATCATGCTCGATGAATTTTCAATTTCGAACCCGAACCATGTACTCATCATCTCCCTTGTGATGGTATAGTGTTTACCTTGGTTGTGAAATTGAATCGCCCTCTTCCTTTTATCTTCAAAATCAAATGTCACTAGACATTCCAAAATCCAATCGCGATTTTGTGGAAATCGCTTTCCCACAAATGTGCTTTAACCAAGATCAGCAAGATACATCTCCATTTGTTCATGGAGTCCTAGAGTCTCCAAGAAAACCATATCAAGAAAAATCATCCCATTGATCTCCAACTTCTTCAAAACTTGGAATCTTTTCCCCTCCTCACGTGAACGAATGGGAAAAGGACAATCATAGTTTTGTTCATAATTCGAGAATTCTCTTCAATCTGGGGCTACGTTAACACGAGGCATATTGGTTTTTGAAGTAAAGGTTGAAAAAGGTTATTTGAATGTAGAAGAATAGAGATGAAAGAATCAGAACTTTTGTAAGCTTTGTAGAAGGTTGTGGTGGCTATTGATTCAATCTAGACCTTTATATAGAGTTCTAATAGGTCATTGATTAGCCAAAATAGTCAATATAGTCGTTTTTCCTTCAAACTAGCCGTTAGTGGCAGTTTCAGCCATCTGTCTCGTATTTAACAATGATATGTAACGGTAATATTCTTCCCGTGTCGTGATCACGAAAGCTTGTCATGATCTTTTGACTTTCTTTGCAACAGGAATAGAAGGTTTTACTACATAATGTCATGGGCGTGACTTTCTTCAATTCCTCCATTTCTTTAATTTTTAGACTTAGTCCTAGAAAAACTTAGAAAAACAAACATGTTAAATATAAAATAATAAATATTATATTCATATTCAACATATATCAAACACAATTAAACAAATAAACAAGCAAATAAACAACAAACAACAAATAAACATCAAACTGTACAAAAATCCTAAATCTAAGTGAAAACTGAATAATTTATTCAGAGGAAAGCAATTCTTTCAACAAGTGAATCTTATAATAAGATTCTCGTAGATCTTGCTCGACATCAAACATCAGCATATGAATATCATCAATTTTCCTATGAATTGATATCTTCACCTCCATAAGTTTATTTAACCTTCCCTAGAGGTTGGTTGTTCTTTGTTCTTCCTCCCTCACAATTCCCTTTCTCTTTGTCTGTCCGCTTCCACTCTCTCCTCCCATGATTTTCAATCATGGGTGATCCTATCTTCTCCAATGCACCTGACCAGAAATCCATACTCGAAGAAAACTTCCATAGTTAATTCCGGAATCTCATCTTCATCAGTAAAGACTTCAATGGCATAGGGCATTCTCCCAATCTGGCCCAACAGATTTACCATCGTTAAACACCCATATTCTGTTATTCCGAGATTTTGTGTGGCAGACATAAGTGTCTCCATCATTATCCCTAAAACATCAATAGGTGTGCCATTCAAATTGCTTCCATCATGAAAAATTCTTTAGGAATGACAAGATTAAAAGTTGACTTGCCAAAAAATACACCACTTAGGTAAAAGTGCAAGGTGAGCAAACAAGAATCATGAATCCACCGGCTATAGGCATATTCTTGTTTAAACTTGGTTTAGCCAGTCAAGCGATTCCATGTTGGCAAAGGATCCCATCCAAGAAGCATTTTGTTGTAGCAATCCCTTGGAAATCCCATATATTTGTCTAGAGCTTTCCTTGTTAATTTGTAATCTTTTCCATGATGATGATAGACTAGGTAGTCCTTCCTATTGTTCTTCCACACCAAATGTGACCAACATCTCCATACAGTTGTCTACACTATTCCCCAGAGACATATTCGAGTAAATGACAAAGTTAAGAATTCTCAGATAATACATTACCCTATTATAAACTCCGAGGCTGATAAACTGTTCCTATGAATGGTGTAGGAACTTTTGTATTCAGCATCTTTAATAACCTCGAAATGATCTCCTTCTTCACTAAAATGGATCGGGAATGGTGCCTCGTACCATTCTTGTAAATTTGTTGGAGGGACTGTATTGGATTTGTTTGCCAAAACCATTTTGGAAGAATTTCTGAAATGAATAAGGTAATTTCAGATTTGGAATTGAATTGAGATTGGAAAGGTAGAAATTCAGATTGCAGAAGTGAGTAATTGATGAACACTCGCACATCAATTTTATAGAGGGGTGAGGAATAACCATCGAATAACTGCTAAACTGCTGCAGTTATCACACGAGTCGCGATCGCGATTATTTATCATGATCGTGATTTACAGAATTTGAGAAATAGGAAGTTTTAATAAGGAATTCACGAGCCTGAATGGGGGTCACAAACACGAATAGGCAAAATAGAAGAAAATCTTCTATTTATCGAGAATTCAGATGTAATAATATGACGTCTCACCTCCAAGATGATTATTTCATATTATTTTTCACATCTAAGTTAGAATTGACAAATTGTACAATTTAGGAAATAAACTTAATCGCAAGATTTTGACTATACTCGTTCTGATAGGCTTATATTCCGTAACGGTGCCAAAAACCTTGTTCCCCACAATTCTACTAATAAGATAAAAGTTCAAAATATGAATAAGTGATATCAATACCGCTTATTAAATAGAAAAAAGATGACCACTGCAAGTATACAGTTTTGATGTAGTTTTAAAAGATATCGATCCCGCAGGGAAGGAATTCAGTTCCAAGGACCAACTAGAGTTACGGAACAAAAGAAATAAGTTAATTTGTATTGGAGGGTTTGGATGGTAGACTGATGAAAAGACAGATGCGTGAATAGATTAGAGAAGATGAAAACTATATAGATATTCCCTTAGAGCAAGTATGGTAGAGAAAAACATTTAAAATCATCAAGAAGATTTCGTACACTAGATAACTTTAACAAACACTAAATAGACCCCAAATATTCAATAATTCACCGCAAAGAAACACATGAAGTTACTTTTCTAAATCTAGGGTAAACGAATTATGACACTTATAAAAACCTAGATAACAATCAAACTATGCTTAGTACAGGTCTCTCTCACATAGCTATATTTAGCAAGTTACCATTCCAAAAATTTAGCTCACTAAACAGCGTTATAATCACAGATTCAGTGATTATACACAATCTTGTTAACCCCGAAATCACTCTTAAAGTTAACTCGAAAGCATATAACTTTATTAATATAAATGACGCAAGACGAAATACTCGTTATGACACATAGACATATCATAAACTTCAAAATAGAAATTATTAGTAGAAAACAAAGTAAAGTTGTAAGGTATGCAAGTGAAAGCTAAAGTTAATCAAACCGTATCCACTCTTTAATAGGAGTCATCAATTCTCACAATTCCTATGTCTACTTTGAATTCGGTCTCGACTCTTACAGAACCTCTGCTAGGATGCTATTCTTTATGAATTTCAAACAAATGAATGTTGAAGAATGAAAAATTTTACTGATAAGTGCTTTGCAATTACACTCATACAACAATCGCTCGAATTTGTGTAGAAATCTAGTTATCGAAATAAGTATCGAATCACTTACACAATTTTCTCACTAAGACTTTGAATGCAGCGAAATCTATATATTTTCACTCTCTATCTATACATACACGTTTTCTTCATCTACCATGCCATGCACCACACAATGCCACAAAAATGGTTAGATTTGAACCCTATTTATAGAGTACGAAGGGTTGCGTCTATCCAAATGAAGAGTCATGTCCATTGGCGAAGGGTTGCATCACTTCAATATGATTGGATGCAAAGATTCATCCTCATCCACAATGGAAAGGCACCTTTTCATGATTGGCTGACTTCTAAAAGGTGTTTTTTCATCTAACAGTTGATCATTCTTATCCGTCGGTTGGTAGTTGAGAAGTGTTGACCAATAACCGTCACAAGTCACTAGCTCAACATATGTATCGCGATCGTGACTATTTGTTGGTAACTTTCTGCTTGTGAAGAATAACAAGTCGTGACCGCGAATGGGTGTCACGATCATGAAATTTGTTTTTCTTCATGGTTCTTCTTTGTAACTTTATCGATCTTTGACAGCTTCAATCCTGAGCCATTTCCTTATGTTCCATGCATCTTTTTACACCTTTTTCACTCTCTTTACATAGAATTTCATCTTTGATCATTTCACTCCTAAGATTTACCTAGTTTCTGCACTTGCATAAAAAAAATACATACCACGTAAAATCTTTTATATGAATTATAAAATTACTCTAAACCATATCATTTTATGTTTGAAAATATCATGATAATAAGTGTAATTATACACTTATCAAGGGTTTGTGATTAGGTGCACCTACTTCGAGAGATGTGTGGTCTACCATATGATAGAGCATAAGAGGTTTAACTAAGTAGTGGTGATTCTTCACCATCTGACTAAGTTGGTTAGTATCTATCATTATGGTTAACTCATAACTGGCTTCATGAAGGTAGTAAAAGCCGATATCCCTCTTACCTTGGAGGGCCTGATGATACAATTCTAACAGTGAAGAAAACTTTAGATTTCTCACACTTCACCAAACTATATCACGACCAAGTGTATACTAGGTACAATAAAGCACAAGAGAAGCACAAGCTCAAGTGTGTACCATCATTATTGCCAACGGATGTGCCTAAGGAGGAGGAAGATGGCTTTATGCTTTATTTTGAGGGAGGCAGTGAGGAAATTAGCTATAATGTTCCTCTATCAGCTAAGTTGGAGCAAATCACTGCTACTACGACCTCACCCAAGGTAAAAGCTACTTCTTCAAAGGCTAGGAAGAAGAGCCCCTCAAAAATAAGGGTAAGAGATATGCCTTCTCAGCCCCAAACAAAACATAGGAGATAAATGAAAGCCAAGACTCACACTCAGAGGGAAATTGAGGTGAATCAGCAGGCTTAATAGTAGGAAGATGTTGTGGAGGCAAAGGAAATCCTACGCCAAAGAAAGCGCAAACTGGCTATCTCAGAAGAAATTGAGGAGCAAGGTAATCCCAAAAGGAGAAAGGAAGAGGACTCTGAAGCAATTAATCATGGCGGTGAGGCCATGTTGAGGAAGTCATATCAAAATCTAAAGGGACTCAACGCAAGCGCTCTACCACCAACCACCCTTTGTAGAAAAATATTCAAGTGGGAAGTAGTGATGAGGATGTTGGTGGAACCTTACCCCCTGATCAGGAAGAATATGATCTTCATGAGCCCAACATCCACTTGCCTAGATTCAACAAACTGAAGAACTTCCTACTCAGGCTTATGAACCTCAAGCTGATCCATCCTTGGATCAAATAGCTAACCTAGAGGTTCTCTTAAATCCTATCCTTGTTTCTTCTATAAATCCTACTCCCTCTCCTGTAAATTCCATAGTTTGTACTCTTGTAGGTACTGAAATCCCATCTTCTCCTATAAATCCTCAACCTAATCCTTTTATAAATCCTCCACCTCCAAATACTATAAATTCCCTAATAGTTATCCCTTCTTCTCTAGTAAATATCCCTTCTACTTCTCTTTCACATACTCAAGATTCTTTTTCCCCAAATACTTTTCAAAATAACACTCAAAATATTGCTTCTTCTTTCCCTAAACTCAAATAATTCATTCCCCATAAAATCTAAACCTATTCCCTTTTCTTCAACTGTACAAACTCACAAACCTATCATTTCTTCAAACCCATCCTCAAACTCTCTAATCCCTTTGATTAGAGAAGTTCCTAATGTTGAGAACTCCGCTTAGCAATGAAATGCAAGTGATCATGGTACTGAGGCAAATTTTACAGCCAATGAAGTACCTGAACCCAACAACAAGCTAGTCTAAGAGGATATGGCTGATTCATCCATCCTAGCTCAGATAAGAGAGCTGGCAAGGAAGAAATTCCCCACTCTCAAGTCTGATGCTTAGTTGGATGGGGTAGTTAGCATATTGTACTAGCATAGGAATTGACGGACTTATCATCCAAACCCAAGGCCATGCTTCTTGAGATTGATGAACACTCAAGCTTACCCTTTGAATCACTCTAATTTGAGGAGTTTGAGAAAATTAAAGGTAGCCTATTTGTGTTTCGAAATCACCTAGTGAAAGAGATTGCCAAGACATGGTTGATAAAATGGCTTTGATCCTAGCCAGTTTATCAAATTTTGCAGCCCAGCTTGGCGTAACTGTTACTTCTATCCCCACATCTACTACACTTGCTAATGCAGTGGCATGAAAGATAAATGGTAGTGTAGACACTGCTATTGAGCAGTTGAGTAGTTTGAGCTCCACCATGGAAACTCAAATTACATAATACGACAAATTTGGCGAGGAGCAAACCAAATTAAAGAGGATCACCAACAAGAAGATAAAAAATATGCTCAAAGAAGTAAAACTATAAAGGATATTGGGCACAACATGGCGAAGGTGTTAGAGTCAATGTCTAGGTTCTTAATGAATCAAGATGACAATATTGATAAAGTTTTATAGGTTGCTAATGAGGTGTCTGCTAAAGCTGACAAGAAGCCTAGGCTGAATGTTGATTCTCTCACCACCAAGCTAGACTCAGTATGCAGGGAGATCAACACCAACATAGATGAAAAGGTTTCAAAGGCTCAGAAGTTTCTCTTGGATGCTATGGCTAAAATTTCCCTAAACCTATTGAGTCCTTAAGTCTTGTGTAGAACCCAAGTTAATAGTACCTCACAATACTCAAAAGTTTTGGTGATATCAATCAATATGGGATAGTAAAAGTTAATTAAACACTAAGAATACTTTTACTTAGTGTAGGGAAAGCCAAATCTGTGCTGAGTACTATATAGTTTAATTTATCATCACTCAGCTCATGTTGAGTTACAATATTACTTATCGAAAAGTAATTGTTTTTACGGCACTGATAATTATCATTATACGTATGCTACTAACCACGTCTATGAAGGAATAGAATATTCCTTTGTTATATTTCAAGAGAAAAAGGCACTGAAATTAAGAAAGATTCATGTGGTCCTCACAACATTAAACGTGGGAGTACAAAGTGTCAGAGATTCCTTATTTGAATTAGAGAATAAGGAATGATCCCATAAATTACGTCGCGTATCAAATATCTCCACGCAAATCTCACAATGTCATCAAATTCATCCAACGGAAAGACGCCACGTTGTCTGAAGCGTAAATCTCTCAAAGATCTAAATTGATTGAAGAAAAATGAGAATTTGGAAATGGAAACAAGTTGCACCACAACGTTCAATTCCTCTTTCTAAACGCCCTGAAATCTATCTCCAACGGGAAGATTTGAAAAGATTAATTGAAATGAGTAATTGAAGATCTATGATATCCTCAAAGTTTGCAATGGCTACTTCTCAAAGATTTATAGTATAAATAGAAGACTGAAGCAGAAGTTCAAACTTGGTGAATTACCTTGAATTTTCTAAGAGCAAAACCTTGCGAAAATCTTCTCTGCTTTCAAGAAATTCACTAATAAGCAATAAGCAAACAATCAACAGATCTATCAGTTTGTAATAGAGAGAATCACTCATAGGATTAACCTTGAAAGGATTCAACATATATAAGTTGAATTCAGTTTGCTATATTCTATTTATCTTGAGTGTCAGTTTGGGAAGTGTACCCAAACTAAGTTTGAGTGGTAGTTAGAAAGGAGGAACTTTATGTAATAGAGTCTACCCACTGTAAAGGCTTCTCCGCCTATTGAAGGAACCAACCACTATTGGATTAAGGCTCAGAGATGGTATCCAAGGACTGGAGGTAGGCTAGGGGTCGAACCAGGATAAAATCTTAGGTGTAATTATTTTAACTCTAAGCGGTTAGCTTCATCAGTTTCTTGCTCATTCATCTCTCTCATATCATTTATTTGCTTGTTATCCAACTTGCACTAAGTAATCTTTACTTAGTTAAAGGTTGAAGATAAACTGTGCCAGCTAAGCTGAGTAGTTTATACATTTTTATATCACAATCAGCACACATACTTAGCACGCATATAAAAACCATACTGAGTTAACTTTAATTGAAAAAGGTCTAAAAAGAAACCAGTTTACGCATTCATCCCCTATCTGTTGTTGTTATCCACCAGTTTACAGACTTATAAGTGGTATCAGAGCAGTTGCTCAAACTTAAGACTAATCATCTTGAGTCAGATCATTAAATGGAATACAATAACTTGAGCTTGGGTTCTGGTAAGAAAGTTCTTTTGAAGGAGGGAATTTCTGTTACTAGACCTCCTCTATTCGATGGTAATCACTATACATTCTGGAAGAATCATATGAAAAGCTTCTTCTAGTTTTAAAGTATGCAAGCCTGGCAATTAAGCTCTGCCCTAGAGTTCTTATTGATGTTAGGAATGGTGTGCGTGTACTTGTAGATCTAAAGGATTACAGTGATGCTGATCTGAGGCTTCTCAAAGAGAATGTCGTAGATATTAATTTCTTACACTGTGCGCTTGTTCTTACAGAATTTAATAGGGTCTTAGAATGTGAAACAGCACAGGAAATCTGGAAGAAGCTGGAGATTACCTACGAGGGGATAGACAAGGTCAAGGAGTCAAAGATAAATCTCATGCTAAGAGAGTATGAGATGTTCTCGATGGCTGCTAATGAAGGTATTCAGAGTATGAATACTCTGTTCATTAGTATTGTCAATGAACTAAAATGACTTGGAAAGGAGTTCAGCGAGGAAGAGCTGGTCAAGAGAATTCTCTGCATTCTCATAGTAGGGTGGGATTCCAAGAACAGTGCCATCAAGGAAGCTTATTACCTTAAGACCTACAGCTATGATGAGTTGATAGGCACCTTGCTGACTCATGAGATGTCATTGAGAAAGTACTCAAATGACTCCAAGAGAAATCAGAGCAAGGAAAGTAATGCAATTATTCTCAAAGAAGAATCATCTGATGAGTCCACCAGTTGCGACACTGATGAAGAAATGGCTCTTCTTACAAGGAGCTTCAAACGCTTTACAAAGAAGGATGGGAAGTTTAACAACAAGAAGAAGTTTCCTAATAAAATCAAGTCAACTCAACAGCGATGTGGAGCTGACGAAGGACTAAGGAAAGAGCATAATAAGGAAATTAAGTGCTTTGGGTGTGGAGAGAAAGGCCAAACCCAGTCAAGCTATCCAAAGGCAAAGAAGGATAGATTCAAGAAGAGATTCTCTAAGAAGAATGAAGCTCTTGTTGCAACTTGGAGTGATTCAGAAAAATCTTCATCTTCTGATGAAGAAGCCAGTGATTCAGCCAATCTCTACTTGATGGCTTTCGAAAGACAAGGCAAAGGCTCAACATCTACCTCTGGCAGAAATCTTTCCGCTGACAACTCCGAAGTTGATCATGATAAAGGAAAAGCTCATCAAACTAAGGTACACTTTGATATTCCTTTATCAATTGAAGAATTCACCCAGGCTCTCTTTGATGTTATGAAATTGACTAATAAATCAATGAAAAATATCAAAACGATAGTGAGGAGAAGTGATTATCTGGAAGATGCTAATGCTTCCTTATTGCTTGATATCTTCTTTATTCAAGAAAAGGCTGGATATCAAGAATGTGTTATCAGCAAGCTCACTAAGAAATTAGATGAGTTAACTACTGAGATATCAACATTGAAGAAGAAAGAGGCTCCTCCTCTGGCCAATAATCAAATTCTGAATAACCATACTTGTAATTTAAAGAGGAAAAATTCCTCTAAATAAATGAAAGCGAGCCAGCCCAACACAAAAATGGTGTGCGGTTTTTGTGGGAAAGCTGGACATGTCACAATAATGTGTAGACATAAAAATGGTTATAATGATGAATATAGTTGGATAAACATAAGCACTGCTAACAAAGGAGGACCCAGCTCAAAAGCATGGGTACCTAAGACAACTTAACTGTTTTGCAGGTGAGCCTTAGATCCGCTGATAACTCTCAAATGTGGTATTTGGATAGCGGATGCTTAAGGCATATGACCGAAGATGAAATCCAGTTCATCTCATTGGAATGCAAGAGAAATGGAAGTTTCAGTTTTGGAGATAACCAGAAAGGCAAGATTATAGGTTGTGGCACTGTTGGCATCTCTCCCTCAATCGAAGAGGTATCTCTAGTCAAAGGACTGAAGTTCAACCTGCTTAGTGTAGCCCAGCTCTGTGACAAAGGTAGGAAGGCTATTTTCGACTCAGCAAGATGCTTAGTAATTGACAGTAAGACTAACTCAACCATACTCTTTGCTCCTAGAACCAATAATGTTTAAATGGTTGATTTATCCCCTGGCTCCACTAATGTGTATCTTGTATCTAAGGAGGATAATGCGTGGCTATGGGATAGAAGGTTGGATCATATCAATATGAACATTCTATCCAAACTGGTAAAAAAGAAATTAGTTGTGGGATTACCCAGCTTCAGTTTTGAAAAGGATAAACTCTGCTCTGCTTGTTAGCTTGGTAAGCAAGTTAAGAAATAGTTTAGATCTATAAATCATGTAGTAACTAAGCGACCGTTGGAGTTGCTACACCTAGACCTCTTCAGCCCAATTCAACCAATGATTTTGGGTGGTAAGAGATTCACTCTAGTAGTTGTAGACGACTTCACGAGATTCACATGGGTAGTCTTTCTGAGTAGAAAATATGAGACTTATGAATCTTTTATCAGGCTCAGTAATTAGATAATGAACGAACTAGGAGCTAAAATCCATAGAATTCGAAGTGATCATGGATGTGAATTCTTGAATTCCTTTTGAAGAATTCTATTCAGTGCATGGTATTGAGCACAACTTCTCTTCTCCTTATACTCCTCAACAAAATGGGGTTGTAGAAAGGAAGAATAGGACCATAGTTGAAATGGCTCGATCCATGCTGAGTGATAAAAATCTACCAAAATACTTTTGGGGAGAAGCTGTTAACACAGCATGTTATATCTTGAATCAGGTTTCAATTCACCCAACTCTTGAGAAAACTCGCTACGAGCTTTGGTGAGGGCGCAATCCTAAGATTGGTTATCTCAGATCCTTTGGTTGTAGATGTTTTATTCTTAACACCAAAGAGCAACTAAGAAAGTTTGATCCTAAGTCTGATGAAGGTATCTTTTTAGGATACTCAACTAACAGTAGGGCATATAGAATATATGTCAAGTGAACAAGCCTTTTAGAGGAGTCTATGCATGTAGATTTTGATGAAACTAACATTACAGAAAGACATCCAAATGAAGAAGATGAGGGAGCCACTCAGTTCTCAAATCAACTCAGTACGCCACAAGATGAGCTACCCAACTCAGCTCAGGATCCCCCAGTTGAGGAAACCAAAGATGATGATGAAGATCTCTCAATTAACTTTAACAATGGCGAAGATCAACCTCCACCTCAGCATCCAGTTGTTGATCCTCCAGCAGCTGATCTAAGTCTTCCAACAGAGATTAGTGCTCATCGCAACCATTTGCTTAACATTATAGTCGATGATGTTCAAAATCTAATAATAATAAGAGGATAGCTAAGCTGTATGATGAGTCATCCAACATTTATATCATTGATCGAACCCAAGAAGTTTGAAGTTGCAGAAGGAGATGACTATTGGATGATTGCAATGTAAGAGGAACATGATTAGTTTAAACGTAATGATGTCTGGGATCTAGTTCCTAACCCTAAAGGAAAATCAATAATTGGCACCAAATGTGTCTTTAAAAACAAGCTTGATGAAGATGGTAATATTGTCAGGAATAAGGCCAAACTTGTCGCTCAAGGCTACAATAGTAGGAAGGCATTGACTATGATGAAACCTATTCTCTAGTAGCCAGACTTGAAGCCATTCGAATCCTTTATGCTTTTGCATCCCATATGAATTTCAAACTATTACAAATGGATGTTAAAAGTGCTTTCTTAAATGGATCATTCAAGAAGAAGTATATGATCGCCAGCCTCCAGGATTTGAAGATGCGAAAAATCCAGAGCACATTTTCAAACTGAAGAAAGCTCTCTACGGATTGAAGCAGGCCCTAAGAGCATGGTATGAGAGGCTGACTAATTTCTTAATTAGCAAAGGCTATGAAAGAGGAAATGCAGATACGACTTTGTTTATCAGGCAAAGAAAAGAAGATATGTTGCTAGTCCAGATATACGTTGATGATATTATATTTAGAGCAACTGATGAAATGATGTGCAAGGAATTCAGCAAGCAGATGAATAGTGAGTTCAAAATGTCTATGATGGAAGAATTAAACTTCTTTCTAGGTCTTCAAATCAAACAAACAGAATATGGTATTTTCATTAACTAGTCTAAATACGCAAAAGAAGTTCTGAAGAAATTTGACATGGTAAACTCAAAGTCTATGTTCACTTCCATGGCCACTGACACAATTTTAAGTAAAGATGAGGCTAGAAATTCAGTAGATAGCAAACTCTATAGAGGAATCATTGGTTCTCTTCTTTACCTAACCTCTAGCAGACCAGACATACTGTATGTTGTATGTTACTGTGCTCGCTACCAAGATGATCCTAGAGAATCTCATCTGACAGCTGTGAAGAGGATTCTCAAGTACTTGGAAGGGTTAATTGAAGTAGGTCTATGGTATCCCATTAGTTCAGATTTCACTCCTAGGGGATTCACAGATGTAGACTATGGAAGGGATAAGTTGGACAGGAAAAGTACAATAGGAGGATGCCACTTCCTTGGAGAATGTCTTGTCTCCTGGTACATCAAGAAGAAAACTTCAGTTGCGTTGAGTACAGCTAAAGTTGAGTACATGGCAGCAGGAAGTTGAGTAGCTCAACTCCTTTGGATAAAATAGTAATTGGAAGATTATGGAATTAAATCAAATTGTCTCAAGGTCATGTGCGACAACAAGAGTGCAATTAATTTATCTAAAAATCCAGTCCAGCATGGGAGAATGAAGCACATCAACATTAGGCATCACTTCATCAGAGATCATGTGCTACGAGGAGATGTTAAGCTATAATTTGTTCCATCAGATAAACAACATGTTGACATTTTCACCAAGCCTTTACCAAAGGAACAATTCAGCATACTAAGGCAATTGATTGGTATAGGAAATCCTCAATGATGAAGAAGATAGAAATTATCAGAATTTTAGCTAAGTATTAGAAATCAAGTATGTGAGGACACGTAGACAATGCCATAAAATTTTCTAAGTAAATGTGTGAGTTACTAGTCATGGCTAAATTTCAAATTTCTACGTTTTCAAATGACGTGGAATAGAATTGGAATAGTCATTGTCTAAACTCACCGTTTTACTAAGGCAATTCATTAGATGTTAATCTTAGCGTTAATTATCCATCTGAAGCTAAGATTATGACACGTACCCTCTAAACATGGGTTTCCGCCTATATAAGATGATCAGTTGAGAGAAGGAAGATTACTTGCTTTGGCGATTTCAAAACCTTTAGAGCATTCGATCCCTAATTTTCATTCCCTCAAATTCTCTCATTTTCTCTAACTTCCAATCTCAAATGGCAAGAATCGAGACCACTTACAGACTCGAGAGGACCACCATGATGAAGATTGTGATGGATAATCAAGGAAAAACGGAGAAGATTACTTTGAAAGTGGGAATCCGTATCTCTAAAATCGCTAGGGAAGATAGCCTAGACTTTGGTCCAGTCTATGAGGTTGACTATGAAGGTTTACTGCTAAACAAGACAATGTACAGAGTCATCAAATAGCAACGACTCAGTGCTTTTCTGAAGATGGAGGTCCAGCAGTCATAGGACTCATGAGACCCTTCTACACCCATCTGTATACTATTGAAGGTTTCAATGATGGCATGATGATGGAATGTGCAGGCAAGACGACATTGATTTGTACCAGGCTCATTGGGAGCATTCTTAACATGCCAAATTCAAGCACTCAGCTCCGACAGTCTGGTGATGAAGATACTATTCTTGCTCCTGAAGATTGGGAACACCTCGTAAATTATGTGTCTGAGGAGATTGCTGCTAGCGGGATATCTTGGGAAGCCAGGATGTATCATGAGCTGGTAGTGAAGCTGTTGTTGCCAAAGACTAGCTTGTTGACTAGATGTACCTATTTCGAAAGGTGTGTGGTCTACCATATGGTAAAGGGTAAGAAACTTAATTGGCCAGTGCTGATGCTTCATCACCTGACCAAAGTGACTACAGTCTATCACTATGGTTATCTCATATATGAGATAATGAAGGTAGTGAAAGTCAACTTAGGCGAGTTTTTGGGGGAGTCAGGTAGATCAATTCTTCTAGTGAAGAAGAAGCTGGAGATATCTCACTTCAGCAAGTTGACCTATATTCAGGTGCATGCTAGGTACGCCAAGGCACAACAAAAGCGAAAGTAGAAGTGCATACCAGCAGTAGTACTTGTGGACATCAGCAAGGAGGAGGAAGATCCTTTTGTGGTGGAATTCGGAGATGAATCAAACTTTGATGATGCTCCTATCTCAACCATCTTTGAGAAGATCTCTTCCACCTCCTCCATAGCTTAGAAGGCTACTTCCTCTAAGGCAAGTTCAATAAAGCTCCTGCTCAGCACCAGTGAAGGAAGATGGTTGCAAAAACCCACGTTCAAAGTGAAGCGGAGGTAAAACTGGAAGCTGAGCTAGCTACGGAGAAAGAGGATGAAGTGGAGTACAGTGAATCCTTGCACCAAAGAAAGCGCGAAATGGTAGTCTCATACTCTACTAAGGTGCAGGATGAGAACAAGAATATATAAGGTAGAGGATCAGGATGTTTCCGATGTAGCTGAGAACTTGGAAGGATTATTTGCCAAGATGAAGGGCACTCAGCTTAAGCGCTCCTCCACCACAAAGCCACTACCCAGAAATGTGCATTTGGTGACAAGCAAGGAAGGTGCTGGGGACTCCATCAATCCCATTGCTGAGGAATCTAATCCTTAGGAACCTAGCATCCCCACACCCAATTTTACTCCTGTTGAGGAATCCGCTCCTCCGCTTGAGCAACCTCAGGCTGATCCATCCTTGGATCAAATGGCTAACCCAGAGGTAAATAAAATTCCTACCCCTTCTCCTTCTTTTGTAAATCCTTCACCTATAAATTCTATCAACCCTTCAGGATCTACTCTTATAGATCCTGACACACAGAAAATATATGTTTCTTCTTCTTCTTCTTCTTCTTACTTCTCCTCATCTAAGAAATTACCAATCATCTATATCTCTTCACCCTCTAACAATCAAGATCCTTTTCCCTCTCCAGTACATAGCACTACAACTTCATCTCCTATACATTCTCACCAAATTCCTTCTCAAGCCATTGTACCTTCTATACCTCTCAAACCAATCCCTTCTTCTGTAAATACACCTACCACTTCTTCAAACCCATCCACTACCCCCTTAAACCATCTGGTTAGGGAAGTTCCCAATACTGAGAACTATGCTTAGCAGGAAAACTTAAGTGATCAAGCTGCTAAGGCAAATTTTACAGCCCAACCTGAATCTAGTAGAAAGCCAGAAATGGCTTATACATATTTCCTCACTTAGATACGTGAGTTAGCTAGAAAGCAATTTTCAGTGCTCAGGACTGATGCTGAGTTAGATGGAGTAGTAAGCAAAATGCTACTGACTCAAGAATTGATGGACTTATCTTCTAAGCCCATTGCAAAATTGTCAGAATTCGAACAGCACACAAGTGTGCCTAGTGATTCTCTTTACTTTGAGGAGTTTGAGAGAATCCAGGGTAGCCTGTTTGTTATTCAAAATCACTTGACAAAAGAGAGTGCCAAAAGCTTAGTTGATAAGATGGCTTTGATTCTGAATGGGTTAATGGAGTCTGTAGCCCAGCTTGGGGCAGTTACTACATCTATCCCCACATCTACTGTGTTAGCAAACATCATCATAGGAAAGATAAAGGGTAGTGTGGATGCTGCTACTGAGCAGCTGAGTCTCTTGAGTACCAACATGGCTACTCAAGTGACACAGATTCATGAACTCAAAAAGGAACAAGCCAAAATAAAAAGGCTTAATGATTGCAAGATTAAAGACCTCACCAAAGAGGTGACAACTACCAAGGACATCAGCCATAGCATTGTGAAGCTTGTGGAGCAAGAGTCCAAGCTCCTACTTGTTCAGGAAAAAAAGCAAGACCTAGTCTTGAAGCTATTGGAGAACATCTCTTCCAAGTTGGATAAGGCCCCTGTCAGTAATCTAGAGCCTCTCAGTAATAAAATTGACACAATTCAAAGGGAGATCACATATCACATCGCTGACAATGTTGCTTCTTCACAAAAATTTCTTATTTCCTCGATGGGAAAAATATTTCCTGATATGCCTACGCTCAGTATGCCTCTAAGCAAGCCTAGTTACCCAAAGACTGGATTGTCAGTTCACGCCAAGCTCGATGAGATAAAATCCAAAGTGCATGACATGGGGGAGATTGTAGAACCCAAGTTAATAGTACCTCACAGCACTCAAAAGTTTTGGTGATAGCAATCAATATGGGATAGTAAAAGTTAATTGAACACTAAGAATGCTTTTACTTAGTGTAGGAAAAGCCAAATCTATGTTGAGTACTACATTCTTTAAGTTATAATCACTTAGCTCATGCTGATTTACAATATTACTTATCTGAAAGTAATTATTTTTGCGGCGCTGATAATTATCATGACACTTATGCTACTGACCACGTCTGTGAAGGAACAGAATATTCTTTTGTTATATTTCAGGAGAAAAAGGCACTGAAATTAAGAAAGATTCCTGTGGTCCTCACAACATTAAACATGGGAGTATAAAGTGTCAGAGATTGCTTATTTGAATCAAGAATAAGGAATGATCCCGTGAATTACGTCACATATCAAATATATCGGTACACATCTCACAACGTCATCAAAGTTATCCAATGGAAATATGCCACGTTGTCTGAAGCGTAAATCTCTCAAAGATCCAAATTGCTTGACGAAAAACGAGAATTTGGAAATTGAAACAAATCACACCACAACATTCAATTCCTATTTTTAAATGCCTTGAAATCTAATTCCAACAGGAAGATTTGAAAAGATTAATTGAAATGAGTAATTGAAGATCTGCGATATCCTCAAAGTTTGCAATGGCTACTTCTCAGAGATTTACAATATAAATAGAAGATTGAAGTAGACGTTCAAACCTGGTGAATCACCTTGAATTTCCTAAAAGCAAAACCTTGTGAAAATCTTCTCCGCTTTCAAGAAATTCAATAGTTTGCAATAAGCAAACAATCAATAGATCTATCAGTTTGTAATAGAGAGAATCACTCATAGGATTAACCTTGTAAGGATTCAAAGTATTATAATTTGAATTCCGTTTGCTATATTCTATTTATCTTGAGTGTCAGTTTGGGAAGGGTACCCAAACTGAGTTTCAGCGGTAGTTAGAAAGGAGGAACTTTCTGTAATAGAGTTTACCCACTGTAAAGGCTTCTTCGCCTATTGAAGGAACGAACCACTAGTGGATTAAAGCTCGGAGATGGTATCCGGGGACTGGAGGTAGGCTAGGGGCCGAACCAGGATAAAATCTCAGGTGTAATGGTTCTAACTCTAATCGATTAGCTTCCTCAGCCTCTTGCTATTCATCTCTCTCATATTATTTATTTTCTTGTTATCCAACTCGCACTGAGTAATCTTTACTCAGTTAAAGGTTGAAGATAAACTGTGCCAGTTGAGCTGAATCTCAGTAAGCATATAAAAACCATACTGAGTTAACTTTACTTGAAAAAGGTCTAAAAAGTAGCCCATTTTACACATTCACCCCCCTTTGCTGTTGTTATCAACCAGTTTACGGAACAACATCCTGAAATCGACCATTCAATCCATTCAAAGCTAAACATTCTCAAGCCTAAGCTCGAAGATCTTCAGAAGAATGTAGGATAACTTGTGACAATTGTAGTTTATAATGCTAAGGATATAGACTACACTACAAAGTGTATATCTTCCATCTACATAAGGATCTCAGACATGGAGGTGAAGTTGAAGATTGCTTTATCTGCTTCGGATTTCAGAGCTTTGCTGTAGTGCTTTCAATAGTTCACGTGCCAAGGCTTTGATCAAATAGTTCATGTCTCAAGATGCCATCATCTTCTCCTTAATGAATTGAAAAATCAAGAGTTTCTAACCACTAAGGGTAAAGAGATGCTGGAGTAGGAGATTTCCTCGCAGATTATTGGAAAGTAGGACTTCCAAGTTGCTTTAGACTCCTTTAATGTCTTCCTAGAACTAATTGTGAAGGGACAGATATCAATGGGGGGAAGGTATCTGAAGATGCCCTTAGGACTGCTAATTTGAATAAGGGAACTCTTTCGAAGCATCCTCAGTATCCACCTCACACTCTGCATCATCAATAACAACCTCAACAACAATAAAAACCAACCTCTCTTCATCCTGGATAGTATTCTAGGTCTCGGAAATAAGCTACAAATCCAATGTATTAGACTTCTTAACTTCTACTTCTATTTATGTATGCTATTTCTACTCTATATTGAATATCTGATGCAGGATTTCACATACTGAGACCAACTCTAGAGAAAAGCTGAAGTAAGACAGAGTCCCAAAATGAAGAAAATTCCTCTAAGTATGGAGGAGTTATGCTGACTAAAGAAATCCACTGAGTATGGGGGAGTCTAGACTGACTAAGGAACTCACTAAGCATGGGGGAGTCTTACATCACTATCCAGGTTTATCTATATCTTTAAACTATTTATTCAATTAGTCTCTTCTACTACCTAGTTTGTTAATTGTCCAAAATGGGGAAAATTTTTGAACCCAAGTTAATAGTACCTCACAATACTTAAAACATTTTGGAAATAACAAACTACTAGGATAGTGAAATTAATTAAGCACTAAGTATACTCTTAATTATGAAGTTTACTTGAATTTGTGTAAGGGAAAACAACTCAGTATACTGAGTAATTAATAAAGTTACGGTTTAGAGTAAGAAAAGCTAACTTGAGATGAGTATTACATAGTTTATAAGATATCTACTCAGTTGTGCTGAGTTAGCTTTTTCATTATAAAAAGCTATATTTCTTGACACTTTGAGAAATACTCGACCCTTGTGCTACTAATGGTTTCTGTGAGAAACAAAATATATTTTGATGCTTTCCAGGAGACAAAGCGTTGAAATTAAAGAAGATATTCCATTGGTCCTCACAAGAACAAAATGTTTCAGTATGGAATGTTGGAGATTCCTTACTAAAGTCCAAGATAAAAGGAATCCTTTGACATGCACCATTTCTTAGTGTTTTGTTCGCCACTTTTCTACTGATAAGATTAATAATTTTTACACAAAGAGTTTGGCTAAATATCAACGGCGCTAAAAACTTGTTCACGTGAAATATAGGTGTTGTCAATACCCCTTATCAAATAGAAAAATGATGATAACTGCAAGTATAAAGTGGCGATGTACTTTTAAAAGATATCGATCCCACAGGGAAGGACTAGTTCAGGAATCGAAAAGAAAATGATGCAAAGGCTTTTTTAAATAATTTTGAAGATAGATTTGGTGAAAGTTGAAAAGATATGCAAATAAGAAGAGTAGAGTAGATATACCTTTCCTAAAAACTAGTTTGGAAAGATGAGAATGCAAAGACTCAAAGACAAGACAATGCACATATATGACTTTCAACAATACGGTTCTACACTCTCTAAGATTCAATTATGCGGCACATAAAGTGACACATGAAATGAATTTTCTTATCTAGGGTAAATGACTTGCATCAATTCAAAAAAACCTGAATAACATCAATGTTATGCTTAGTACGGGCCGCTCTCACATAACCACATTTAGCAAGTTACCATTCCAAAAATGTTGGCTTACTAAACGGTGTTAAATCATTGATCCAGTGATCACTTATTAAAACACGTTAACCCCGAAACTACTCTTAAAATCAACGTGAAAGAATACAACTTAATTGATGTAAACGAAAACAAGACAAATTACTCATTATGACACATAGACATATCATAAACTTCGATAGTGAAAGTATAAGATGAAGAAACAAGTAAAGTTGTAAAGGTTTGCAAGTGAAAGCTAAAGTTAATCAAATCGTATCCACTCTTTATTGGGAGTCGTCAATTCCCGCAATGCTTGCGTCTACTCGCCTTCGGTCTCGACTTTAAGCAGAACACTCCTTTCGACCTATATTCAGTTTGTAAATTGAGGTAGAAGATTGTGAAGAACAATAAACTCTTTATTGAAGAATGCTTCGCGTCGTACACTTTTACAATAATCGCTCGTAATGCGAAGAAATACAGTGATTGAATGATCAAATCACTTTACAATCTCACTCTCTCAAACTAAGAACTAAGAAAGGAGATCATAACTCTCTCTCTCTCTACATTTCTTCCCTACTATATGCATGAAATTTATGTCTATTAGTGTGCACGACATTTGGTGGAGAATGGAGCCCTATTTATAAAGTTGAAGGGTTGCATCTATCCACTTGAAGAGTCTTATCCATTTGTGAAAGATTGCACCTCTGTCACTTTGATTGGTTGATGAAACTTAATGTTAGCCACAATGAAGAGGCACCTTTTCATGATTGGTTGACTTTTCAAAGGTAGTTGGTCGTCCATAACCGTTGGTAGTTGATTGGTTGTTGATTCGCTTATGTGGCAGATGGAAGTTATGAAGTTGACAGCATAAAAATCGACCGTGTCATGATCGTGAATGTCTGTCACGATCGTGACTTATTTGTATGGCAGATTCTGCTTGTGAGGGAAATAAGTCACGATCACGATTATTTATCACGACCGCCAATGGCATTTCTTTACAACACTTCTTGTAATTTCACCAATCTTTCACATCTTAAAATCTAAGCCAATTCTTTAGGTTCCACGCTACATTTTGCAACTTTTCCACTCTTTTTCCATGTAATTTCACCTTAGTCCATTTTACTCCAAAGATTTACCTAGTATCTACATTTGTATCAAAAACAACTACATACCACGTGAAATCTTTTATATGAAGTATAAAAATGACTAAAACCATAGCGTTTATTATGCAAAATTATCATGAAAATAAGTGTAATTATACACTTATCATACCCCCACACTTAACTTTTGCCTTGTCCTCAAGGTAAATTCAATAGGAGTGTATAAATTTGGTAAACAAGTTCGTACCTTTGGCGAAAGACTATTGCAGTGAGTATCGCATTCCACGTTGCAAAAGATTTCAAGTAGAAGTTCGAGATTTCCCACAAATTAGTAATGTGCAATTTATATAGCTCAGTTGCATACCTTTGTTCATAATGGAGAGTCAACCGAATCGCATCTTCATATAAGCATTATATGCATACTCGAATATTACCTTCTCTTAAGTACAGTATAAAGTATAAAGGACATAAAAAGCACACTTTCATTAATTTCTCTCAAGGCATTTTTAGGTAACCTAGGATGCTAAAAACACTCACAGTGGTTGCATTTTATGCTCCATACCACTCTCCCCTTTTTTCAGTGGTTGCATTTTATGCTCCATACCACTCTCTCATTTTTTCTTTTAAG
>CATIWQ010031658.1:0-16849 GCA_949673415.1 Euphorbia schlechtendalii
TGGTATGGAGCATAAAATGCAACCACTGAAAAAAGGGGAGAGTGGTATGGAGCATAAAATGCAACCACTATGAGTGTTTTTAGCATCCTAGGTTACCTAAAAATGCCTTGAGAGAAATTAATCAAAGTGTGCTTTTTATGTCATTTATACTTTATACTATGCTTCAGAGAAAGTAATATTCGAGTATGCATATAACGCTTATATGAAGATGTGATTCGGTTGACTGTCCATTATGAACAAAGGTACGCAACTGAGCTATATAAATTGCACATTACTAATTTGTGGGAAACTTTGAACTTCTTCTTGAAATCTTTTGCAACGTGGAATGTGATACTCACTGCAATAGTCTTTCGCCAAATAAGGTACGAACTTGTTTACCAAATTTATACACTTCTATTGAATTTACCTTGAGGAAAAGGCAAAAGTTAAGTGTGGGGGTATGATAAGTGTATAATTACATGTATTATCATTATAATTTTATAATATAAACACTATAGTTTTAGTCATTTTTATACTTCATATAAAAGATTTCACGTGGTATGTAGTTGTTTTTGATGC
This sequence comes from Euphorbia schlechtendalii, assembly GCA_949673415.1. Lineage (NCBI taxonomy): Eukaryota > Viridiplantae > Streptophyta > Magnoliopsida > Malpighiales > Euphorbiaceae > Euphorbia > Euphorbia schlechtendalii. The sequence continues at coordinate 559 of CATIWQ010031658.1, forward strand.
AAACGCAGATACTAGGTAAATCTTGGGAGTAAAATGAACTAAAGTGGAATTTTATGAAAAAAGAGTGAAAAAGGTGCAAAATGATGCGGGGGACTTGAAGATTTGGCTTAGGATCGAAGCTGTCGAAGATCGGTGAAGTTACAAGGAGATTTTTGAAGAAAACTCAATTCACGATCGCGACAATACCTCGGCGTCGCGACCTGTTCACTTCAGAAATAGAAATCTACCAATCAAAGGTTCACGGTCCCGAATCACATATCACGGTCACGACATGGATGGTTTTCTGGTATTATCTTCTCAACTACCAACATCCAGATAAGCATGATCAACCGCCATCAATTACCTATGAAAATACACTTATCAAGAGTCAACCAATCATGAAAAGGTGCCTATCCATTGTGGATTGAATCAAAGCCTCTCAACCAATCACATTGAAGAGATGCAATCTTTCACCAATGGATGTGATTCTTCATTTGGATAGACGTAACCCTTCAAACTCTATAAATAGGGCTCTAAATCTCCCAAATTTCGTGGCACATGGTGCAGTGAGACAAAGAAAAAATATTAGAGTGCATGAGGGAGATGTAGTGTGTGTATAGATAGAGAGTTCACTACGTTCATAAGCGCTAGCGAGAAAATATTTAAGTGATTCGAATCCTAGTTTCGATCACTAGATTTCTCTATATTCTTGAGTGATTGTTGTATAAGTGTACTTGCAAATCACTTATCAATAAAATTTTTCATTCTTCAATATTCGTTTGTTCGATATTCGCAAAGAATAACATACTAGCAAAGGTTCTGTACAGGCTGAGATCGAATTCAAAGCAGACGCAAAAATTGCAGGAATTGACGACTCCCATTAAAGAGTGGATACGGTTTGATCAACTTTAGCTTTCACTTGCATACCTTACAATTTTGCTTTGCTTTCTACTTATACTTTCTATTTTCAATTTTATGATATGTCTATGTGTCATAATGCGTATTTCGTGTTAAGTCTTTCATGTTAATCAAGTTATATCAGTTGGCATTAATTTTAAGAGTAGTTTTGGGGTTAATAATATCGTGTATAATCACTGATCTGTGATATAACACTGTTTAGTGAGCCAACATTTTTAGAATGGTAACTTGCTAAATGTGGTTATGTGAGAGCGACCCGTACTAAGCACAGTATTGATGTTGTCCAGGTTTATATGATAGTCTTAATTCGTTTGTGCTAGATCTAGAAAAGTAATTTCATGTGTTGCTCTGCAGCGAATAATTGAACATCTGAGTGTGTTGAACCGAGTCTATTAGCTTAGTTTAGTGAATTGTAACATCTTTGTTGAACTTGCATATTTTCTCTGCTATACTTGTTCGTAGTGAAAAATCTATTTATTTAGAGTTTCTAATCTTTCATACCTATATATACTCATATTTCATTCTAACCCTCCTATCCAAAAATATCAATACATATTATTTTCTTTATTCTCTTTCCCTATTTGATCTTTAGAACTAGTCCTTCCCTGTGGGGTCGATATCTTTTAAAACTACATCGCAACTGTATACTTGCAGTTATCATCATTTTTCTATTTGATAAGGAGTATTGACAACACCTATACTTCACATGAACAAGTTTTTTGGCACCATCGATATTTAGCCAAACCCTTCTCATAAAAGTTATTAAACTTATCAGTAGAAAAATGGTGAACAGTGATTTGCAAGTATACTTATGCAACAATCGCTCAAGAATATAGAGAAATCTAGTGATCAAAATAAGGATTCAAATCACTTAAACATTTTCTCGCTAACACTTAAGAACGTTGCGAACTCTCTATCTATACACACACTATATCTCTCTCATGCACTTTAATGTTTTCCCTCTGTCTCTCTGTACGAAATTGTAAGGTTTGGAGCTCTATTTATAGAGTTCGAAGGGTTACATCCATTGGTGAAATATTGCATCTCTTCATTGTGATTGGTTGAGAAGCTTTGATATAATCCACAATGGATAAGCACCTTTTCATGATTGGTTGACTCATAATAGGCGTATGTTTGTTGGTAGTTGATGGCAATTGATCATGCTTATCTAGAAATTGTTGGTTAAGAAGATAATACCAAAAAACCGTTCAAGTCATGATTGCGATGCACATGTCACTACCGTTAATCTTTGATTGGCAGACTTCTATTTTTAAAGTGAACAAGTCGCGACCACGAATGATTGTCACGACCGTGAATTGAGTTTTACTTAGAAATCTTATTGTAATTTCACCAATATTTGACAGCTTCGATCTTAAGCCAAATCTTTAAGTTCCACACATCTTTTTGCACCTTTTTCACTCTTTTTTCGTAGAATTCCACTTGAGCTCATTTTACTCCCGAGATTTAACTAGTATCTGCATTTAAATAAAAAACAACTACATACCACGTGAAATATTTTATATGAAGTGTAAAAATGACTAAAACTACAGTGTTTATTGTATAAAATTAATGTCATAATAAGTGTAATTATACACTTATCAGAGGATGACAAGAAGAAGAAGAAAGAAGAATAAAAGGAAGAGGTTGACAAGCAATATCTGATGAAAGAGAACCTGCTAGAGGAAGATCTGTTCTTACCAGCTCTTCAGAAGGAGGAAGCTTAGAGGACTGTAGTGGCTGAATGGGGTGTTTAGTCATTAGCATTAGATGAATTTGTAACCATGGCTCGCTCAGTCTTTGCCAAGCACAACATCAGGCTAGAGGATATAAGGGAGGAAGATTATAAGGATGAGGAAGGTCAAAAGAAAGATGAAGTACTGCTGGAGGATGTGAGTGAGGATGAAGATGTTCAGATTATGAGTGAGTCTAAGACTCAGCAGCAACACTAGCAACAATAGCAACAGCAGCACCAGCAGCTTCCCTCTGGTCCAAGGGCTCTGGTGGATCCAAACAGCTCCTTGACTCTAATCCCCAGACCTACGGATCAAAGGATTTACGGAGATGAGTCCCTTAGGAGTAGGGGATGGATGGTGGGTGATCTTGTTGAGGGAGAGCACTCAATGCTCCTATGCCTGTCAATTCCATCCATCACATAGGGAAAACACTTGATGATCTCCTTACAATGGCTCTTCACCTCAATGACTCAATTGTGGATATCAAGATTGCTCCTTTCAACCACCAACTTGCCCAGACCGTGGCTCTTATCTTTGAGCAGGCTCAAGGGAAAGAGCAAACAAGATTCCTTTTCCAAGCTAAATTCGCTCTGAACTTATTAAACATCTGCATGGAGACTAGGCTCAGCAATTACATGGACATCTTAGAGTCTTTGGAAAAGCTGAATGGATTAAAGGCCATTGGTGAAACGGGTTTGGAGATAATCCATGATGAAGTCAGCGGGGTGAAAGAGGTTGTCCAGAGGTAGATAGCCGATTTCATATCTACCCTGGGGACTACCATTGAGTGCACTTCAATAGAATTCTCCATGGGGTTAAAGAGTGAGGTTCAGGCACTCAAGACTCAGAATGCCTTCTATCTGTGGTAGCAGGAGAAAATCCAATCTAGTCTTAATGAGATGTTGAAGCAAATAACTACTTCTAAGGTTGAAACTCTCAAGCCTATTGCGGATTCCAAGAGAGAGCTTAAGTCCCAGATCTTCAAGGCTGTTGAAAATGCTCACAAGTAAATAACTAAAACTACCTTTGCTTAGAAGAATGAGGCTATTGATGATATAGATGATAAGCTGAAGGAGTGTATTGATGCCCTTACCAAGACCACTACTGAAGTAAGAGACATTATGGTGGAAAGGAATGCAAGCACTTCAGAGACCCTTTAGAAGAGCATTGACGGTTTAAGTAATCATCTTGGTGGCCTATCTTTCCACTCATTCTGCTCACATGATAGTGAGATTGTTCTGTTCCTGCAGCATCTGGCGAATGGGCTAAACACTCAGTGGATATGGAATTAGAAGGCTCTACAAGTGATCCTTGAAAGCATCTTTCCCTCTGTCCTTAGCAAAGCTGCAAGGCTGATTCAGCAGATTGTCCCTCCTCTTTAAGTAAATGCAAAGGCTATTCATGATGTCATCCAAAGGTTTGCGCTTAATGAGCAGAAGATAGTTGCTCAGCTTATTGGTGTTGAGTGGAGGGAGAAAGACAAGCATAGCTTCAAGGAGATCTGGGAAAGAAGAATGACTTCCAATCAACCTTCAAGCAGCGCCATGGAGATAGATCAGCGGGAGGAGACTCAAAATGATGAATTCTTAGCTCTTACAGAAAAACCTTTGTAAATGAATTCATTATAAATACTTGAATTGTAAAAACTTGTACTCATCATCAATAAAAAGTTTTTACTTTCGCTCTAAAAGTACAACTCTTCATTGTACTAACTTCCTTGCATGACTTTAAAACTTAAACTTTGAACTTAAGCATAAGGCTTTGAGGGAGTATGAGGGGGTAAGTATATCCTGTGCTTGACTTCACTCAGAACCAACAAAATGAGGGAGATTGTTGGATTCTGAAGATAATTTAGTTTTGTAAGTTCTGAGTTCAGAAGCAAAGTTCGGAAGGAATTCACCTCAAAAGCACAAGGACTCGTCAACAGAGCTATGATTGTTCAGAAGCAATTAAATTCAGATGAGGTATTCAATATCTTAGAAGATCACTCAAGACTCAGAATATCAAAAAGCCCTTCTAAAGATTACAAAAGGTCAACTTAGTCTTTCGACGCTAAAAGTCAAGAAAGCTGACGTCGCATTTATTACCACTGCGCGCTCTATTCTTCAGTAAGATAAAAGTTGTTGCGAAATCAAGAAGAAATCTCACCTACTAATCTGATACGTATCGGTAGTACAAAGTGGACCCCCCCAAATCAACCTGATATAGCATGGCGCGGATCAAAGTTGGACGAGCTACTCTAACAGATTGTTAATGGAAATAATATTAAGAGACAACGGTAGAATTACTGGCAATGGTCTAAAAATCAACGGAAACAGTCTCTCCCTCTATAAAAGGATGATTTCCGCCATTGAAGAAGGTTGCCGAATCTTAACAAAAGAATTCAAGAGTGAATCAATTCTCAATCTACTTGCAATCTTCTTCAAGTAAACACTTAAATCTTATTTGTTTATACTTGAACTAATTGAAACAAAGTTCAGGAAGTTCATAAAATACATTTACATATAAACTGTTGTAAATCACACTAAGTTGAGGGTAAGTTAGTGTGAGGGAGCTAGGTAATCTCATAAGGGAGGTACTTAAGAGACACGAAATTCAGAGCCTCGGATATAGAAGAACGGTACTTTTGTATTGGTATAGCTCAGTAAAGACTGTTGGAGGGAACCTCAATCAAAGCATTGTAAAGGGTTTACTCTTCACCAGAAGAAGAGTTGATAGTGGATTAAATCTTAGACTGAAGTTTCCAAGGATTGAATTAAGTAGAGCTGAACCAGGATAAAATCTCTATTTGTAAATTTTCTTACCTTGCTCTATTATACTTGTGCTATTTCATTTTTCATTAAAAACACATAAATACATAAAGGGGTTCTGAATAAAACTTTTTACTCAGAAGCATCTTCAGAAGCTGTAATTAAACTCTTTCTGAAGTAAAATAGTGTACTAGAAAAAGAGTCATTCACCCCCCCCTTTGACCTATTTTACACCCTACTAGGTCCTACAGTTACTAAATCGAGATTGGGTAATGAGAAATTCTCATACTTATGGTATTGTCATCTAGACCATATAAATGAGACTTCCTTAACTAAGTTACACAAATGTGGTGACTTGGGCCCAATGGAATGGGAATCCTATAGGGCGTGCGAACCTTGTTTAAAGGGGAAGATGACTAAGAAACATTTCAAAGGAAAAGGGTTAGCGGTGGAAATAATACATTCCAATGTATGTGGTCCAATGAGTGTTAAAACACATGAGGGTTTCGTCTACTTCATAACCTTCATCGATAATTACTCGAGATATGGTTATCTGTACCTTATGAGGCACAAGAAACAACTTGGGAAAAGTATCCAGACCCTTCGATATGATCGAGGAAGTGAATACATAAGCAAAGAGTTTCAGGATTAGCTAAGGGATAGTGGTATTTTATCCCAATGGACACCTCCTTATACACCCCAACACAATAGAGTGTCAAAAAGGAGAAATTGAACCCTACTTGATATGGTTCGATCCATGATGAGCCAAGTAGAAATCAATAGATCCTTTTGAGGTTATGCACTTGAGAGTGCAATTAATATTCTAAACAAAGTACCCTCTAATTCAATTGATCAAACACCATACTAATTGTGGTATGGTAAGAAACCATCTCTTTCTCACCTAAGAGTTTGGGATGTCATGCTTACGTAAAGAGGACAAGTTCAGATAAGCAGGGTGTTGAGTCTAATAGGTGTATGTTTGTAGTTTACCCTAAGGAGACTATGGGTTATACATTTTATGATCGCAAAGAACAACAAGTCCTTGTTTCCAGAAATGCTCAATTCCTCGAGAAGGAGCATATACTTGCGAAAGCTAGTGGGAGAAATCTTGAGTTAGGAACTCAAGCAAATCAAATAGACAATCAACTGATTATTCCTATGCCTATTACACAAGAAAGTGTAAGCATGGAACATCCAATTATAACATTGACATTGTGTAGGCCAGGTCGGGGTCCAATCGCTCCTGAGCGATACGGTTTTCTCATCACCGATGATAAACATCTCTTCCTCATGGAAGATGATGAGCCTAAGACTTACAAAAGGCAATGGAAGGCTCAGAGTGTGACAAATGGTTTGCAGCCATGAGGTCAGAGATGGACTCCATGTGCGAAATTCAAGTTCAAAACTTGATAGATGCTCCAAGTGGGATTATGCCCATAGGATGCAAGTGTGTTTTCAAGAAGAAAACTGACATTGATGGTAATGTAATTACCTATAAAGCAAGGTTGGTTGCAAAGGGTTACAGTATAAAAGAAGGCATTGACTATGATAAAACCTTTTCACCTGTAGCCATGCTAAAGTCTATCAATATATTCTTTACCATCACCACTCATTATGATTATGAGATGGGCAGATGGATGTAAAATGGCATTTCTTAATGAGAATTTGGATAGGGATGTGTATATGGCACAACCCGAAGGTTTTACATCCAAGGATGGCTCGAAAGTATTCAAGTTGTAGAAGTCCATTTATGAGCATCAAGGAGTTGGATTATTATGTTTGATGAAAACTTGTGAGAAACTGGTTTTGTGTCAAACGCTAATGAGCCATGTGTATAAAAGAAGGCTAGTGGGAGTGCGATCATTTTCCTTTTATTATATGTCGATAACATATTACTAATAGGAAACGATGTTCCTTTTCTTCAGATAGTTAAGTCATGGTTGTTGTGAGCGGATGGCATGGAATGCAATGCACCGAGAGCACGTGAAAGAAAGCAGAGTCCACCGGGGTGCTTTTATTGAAAATAAAGATGTACCAGGTCGGGGACCTTGAAGGTTTGAAAGAGAAAGCGAAAACATTTTTAGATTGGTCAAAACCTAAATCCATCATCTCTTAGTGTAGAGTCACCACCTAGATTAGCTCTTTCAAGAATTAAAGTCCTGTGAGGCTTAATGTCCGGGGGACGGCCCACAAGACATAGAGATTCGGGTTCGGGATATGTTGCTTACTTCTTACTGGATCACATTATATTACATCTATCGAAACCCGTATTTCTTAATTACGTATATTCATACTTATATCATTTTCAAGTTTATAATGAATGATTTACACAGACTTGGCAAGCGATAAAACATTACATAAAGCGATAAATAAATGCAGAAAAGTAAAGATTAAAATTACATAACCTCGGGGGATGCAACTGCCCGCCTAATCTATTAATTACGTTTCTTTAAAATATTTGCAGTACCCAAAGGAAAATAAAATCCTAGGCATACATCTAAACTAATCTACCTGCATCCACAAAGATTAGCACAACATTTGCACATATGCTCGATTTAATTTTGAAAAGGCTCGTGTGGCCTAATTTAAATATCGGCAGTTAAAAATTCTTATTTTAGAATAAAATAATTCATTTTATTAACAAATGTATTGCTTATTTTAGTTAATGAAAATGATAGCATGACAATAATGAGAGGTCTATTATCTGGGAATAATTTTAATTCCCTTCGTGGGGGTATTTCAACATGTATATTGGAGAAACTCAACAATTGAATAAATTAAAAAGAAAGAGGAGGAAGAAAGTTTAGATAATACAATAAATAAATTCAATAAAATAAATTAAACAATTTAATTCAAATAATAATTCCTAGGTCACGCGAAAAATTAAATAATGAAATCACGGGAAGAAGCAACTCTAGGAACTCAGAGGATTATCCTTTTATAGCGAATCCACATCGACAAATCCATTTGATCACCGAGAGCGTTCCTCGTTCGTTTTTAATTGTAGTTGTGTGGAAAAATAAATGTTTATTTATTCTAAAAATAATCAGACTCAGACTCTAAATTTGTTTTTGGTCCGAGAATATCTGAGGATTTTGGAGAAAAAGATGGAGAAAAATTGGTTTGAAAATGATAAAGTTTGGAATCCAAGCATGTTTTGGATCCGAATATAATCAAAGATTTTCTAAGAAAGAGATGAGAAAATCATAATTATTTTATCAAGAAAAATAATATTTTTTTGTCGGTAAAAAAGAAAATATTTTTTTTGAGTTTCATCGAGAAGAAAAGAATTTTTTTGATAATTTTTCGCTCCCCCTAAATCCATAAAAGGCCCCCCTATTTATAGGGGGACTTAAAAAAGAATTCCCCATATAAAGGGGAATTTCTGGCGAGCCCAGCTGGATATATTTATTTTTATTAATTTATTTTTTAAATATTATATATATATATATATATATATATATATATATATATATATATATATATATATATACAAATTCATTTTCTCTTTATTTTTCTTATAATATATATTTTCTTAAGAAAAATAAAATGATTTAATTAAATTATTATGGGCCCTTAAATATTTATTTATGTTCTTTAAAAATATTTTAAGCCTTTAAATTTTCACTTTGAGATTTATAAATATTTTCTTACGATCATAAACATTTATTTAAGGCCCAAATATATATTTTTAACGAGAAGAGCTCCCATTTGAAGATCATTAATGGTCGAAAATTGTGTGATTCAAAGATAAAAATCCTGAAAAGCTGTCATCATCGAACACGAGAGCTGGTACAAAATCCCGTGCTCACAATTGCCCCTCATGTGATCATCATTGGTTGTATAACCACTATGATCACATGAAATGGAGTGGAGGTTTTGAGAATATACCTATTCGATGCGACTGGTGATTTCTTTGTCCCCGATCAATGATGACGTGGGCTTTCCTTTCTAGCGTTGTGTCCTCATGAGATTGCCCATTTCTTTCTTCGGAATCCCTTGGTGTTTGATGCCCCTTGTGGGCAGGTCAACCGTTTCTTTCTACGGGGTCTCTTTAATAGTCGGTAACTATTTCCTTCTTCAGCTGCGATGATATCGTGTGCCCCTTGTGAGTTGTTAGAGTTTCCAGAGATGGGTGCTTGAATCCGTTTTTAAGGTGACCCTGATAGAGGGATATCCAACAGTTTCTTTCTTCGGTTGGTGGATGATATTGTTTCTTTCTTCGGTTATCAAGATAACCATTTCCTTCTTCGGTTGTATTTTCAAATTTCCTTAGTAGGGTGTTGGCTTACTACTTGTGAAAAATCAGAGAAAATTATGATGTTAATACATTTTATGATGTATGTTTTAATTATTTGATTGAGTTTATGCGAAGTAAAAATTTTTGCCCCTTCAATTAAAATTAGGACATGATGAAGAAATGCATTTGATGAAAATTCTAGGATATTCTGAAGACCACTTAGTTGTTTTAGGAGGTTTTTTTTATCGTGACGTTGTAATGCTGCTTGAATGGGACCTATGTGGGCTTGAATTGACTTTAGGCTTGAGTGAGCCATCGTCCTTCTTGATGTTTTCATAGATTCTTGTTTACCAGGACAATCTTGCTCCGATTTGGCATCCTCTTTATACGTAAATGACGTGATGCGAATGTAATGTATGCATGAACAATATATATCATATGATGTATGTTTGTTTATTGTAGGTATTGTGGTTTTCATTCATTGGAGAGCCTTCTCTTGTGCTGGTGCATGAGTGCCCCTAGGATTTGTCTTGTTAGGGATTCCATGGATGACTCCTTCAAAATGACGACCATGGGTTTTTTGAATTAGATTCGAGCTCAATGCCTTTATCTGGTTTGAAGAGGGTCTGCATGAGTCATTGATCCTAAACCATATAGACGATGATCGCTTGGAAGCTATGATGCCACATACCATTCCAAGGATAGGATGATGAATTTGATATTTCTTTGGTTCTAATTTTTTCATAGACCATCCTTAAGGGTTTTCAATCTATCGAACCTTGTCTTAATTTTTGCATGGACCACCCTTTCAGTTTTTCAATCTAGCCGACTCATTTTTTTCTTTTCTTTTTATTATTTTTTTATTTTTTCATTTTTTGGATGTTTACTTGTGATATTCTACCATTGGCACGCAAGTAATCAAAATAAGCATATGTATAAAGATTCGGCAAAAATGACAATTCATTGATGAACTTAACATGGGTATAAATGTTTCAAATGATTTGACTCTTGCCATCGGTTAGCCCTTTCAGGTTTTCTAACCAATGTGTTTGCTTTCTCTCGATTTCCTAAGTTTTTCCTGAGCTACCCTTTTCGGGTTTTCAACTCAGCAGACTTTTCTTTTTTGATTTTGGAAAGACACCCTAATTTTTGCTCAACTAGCAGAGTGCTAATTGATAGGCTAATTACAAATTTATTTTTTTATTAGTACTACTCTTTGTTGATTTATGTCTTTCACCTATGCTTGATAGCCATTGTGATGGACTTGGTTGTCTTGACTAATAGATTGGTTACCATCCATGTCCACGACTTCAATTGTTACGACTTCAATTGTTGTTCAGCGTTTTTGATCGATTATTTGGTGCTTCTGTTGCTTTGCAAGCTTGAGGTGTGTGCGATGATAAGTCTTTATTCATCAAATTTTTCTTATGAATTCAATAGTTCTCCTTACTAATAATTCCTTGAGAGTGGGTGATATATCGGGGATCAGAGGCTTCTAGTCTGGTAACTTGATTCCATTGAGGGTGAACGTTTTATGTTCAATGATATTCTTTCAATGTTGTAATGATTGCACCACAAATGGTGGTGAGCCATGCGATAGATTTGTCGATGTGCTCAATAGTCTGACCCTTCTTTGTATCTTTGACATTACACCGGTTTTTTTACTTTAATTTGCTTTGTTGACATTTTGGCCTTATTATAGCTTTGATCATTTTAACTTTTCTCGATTGATTTAATAGTTAGCGGACGTTTCATGCTTTGTTCCATTCTGGTTTCAGTCACTTTGACCTTTACTCGACTAATTTAATAGTCAATGGATGTTTCATGCTTGGAGATCTTTTTTTTATCTTACATCTTTATAGGATGAGGAAAATGCTATCACGCATTGTCTAAGTACATGTGTTTGTCTCTATCTCTCCTTTAAGAGTCAAATCATTTGAATTTATTGTATGGAATACATTTATACCCAAATTAATTTCATAACATGACGTGTCACATGTGCTAAAGACATTATGTATATGTATATGAGAATGTGTGATGTCAATCCATAGAATATCAAGCAATTAAACAAAGTTCAATTAATTCAAAAAAAGTTCGAAAGCCTCATAGACAAAGTTTCTACAAGCTAATTTATTATGTCATTATTATCTTGCAGTCATCTTCTCGTTTTAGCACCCTTTGCCCGGTTTTTCCATGGATTCGAAGTGCTCCATCCTATCTGCCTTCTCAAACACTTCTTGATAGCTCGAAAAGATATCCGACCCGAACTTTTTTCTGTAAGATGGTAGTACGCCATCCAAAAGCTTGGTAATCATCTTTGGTAGAGTTAAGCGAGCTTGAAGCCTGACCTATGTGGCCATCCAATGCCCATAGTAAGATTTAAAGCTCTCACCCTACTCTTGCCTTATAGCCTCCAGATTTTGCATTGTGGTTTCCATTTGAGTGTTGAAACCATAATGTCCCATTATAGCATGAGTAAGACTATTCCAATTAGTGGCTACATCTAGTGGAAGGTGGCTGTACCACTCATTGACCAGGTGGCCCAAGGTAACGGCAAAGAGCTTAGCCATCATTAATTTGCTAACCCTTAATTCCCTCATCATTGTTTGGTAATGCGTTAAATGAGTGATCCCACATACTTTTCAAATTGCGGCATTGCAAAGTTTGGTGGCAAGCTATCTTCATCCACGATTATTGCCTGCGCCAAGTATGCATTCATGAGATGGCCACAATGAGTGGCCAAGAATTGTTACCACAATTCTACCATGCCTTGTTATTGGAGGATGGTGTTCCTAGTGCTTGTATAAAAGCCATATTGCCCCTAGGGAATGCCGCAAGATTGGGCAGCTGAGGGGTAGCCTGGAATTGCGAGGGAAATGATGCACTCCAACTAGAGATATGTTGTTGGGCCACTCCTGTTAAAAAGGTCATAGTGCGAACATTGGCTGACTAGGCTGTCTAGGGAAAAATGAAGAGAAATTGACAAAATTATATCCCGGCTGACCAATTTGAGATAGGTTTTGATTTAGCTAACTTTGTCCTTCCTCGAACTAGTACAAGGGAGTAGGAGTTGGTTGCACCGTATGTGTGGTAGAAGGTCCCCCGATTCTAGGCTGACTGGTCGAACAGCCGTTATTGAGGGTGGTCTCCAGGTTGGATACCACATCATGAACTCTCCCGATGTGCTGATGAATAAGCAATGCTAGTTGGTCGCTATTTGTAAAGGCATTTTAGGGCAGCTGCATTCTCAGTGCTCACCGACGATTGATGTATCCAATGAGGATTTCGTCTAGTAAGAAAGGGGTGACCCTCCCCCGCAATTCCATCTTGTGGATAGACCATACTATTAAAATTGAAAGATACACACTAAAATGAGTCTGAATCTGAACTCGAGTCCTCACTTGAGTCAATGTGCAAACTCCCTTCCAAATTAGCAATGATCGGAGAAATGCGGACTAAGTGATGAGCAGGCCTTTTCCAAGCTAGAATACACAAGTAGAATATCAAACTATGCATGTAAGATTCATGATATGATTCTTGTTGCAAAAAATGTGTGAGATGTTAATGTTCTGGATGCATTTGAAACAAATAATGTGTTTATCAATCCATTTGAAACAAACATGTCAATCGTTAGATAAAATGAAAATAGGTTAAAATGAAAATCCAACCCCTAGGGATGGATTTAAGATCTGTATGATGTTTGTGTGACATCGTAACATGAGTGATGTAAATGAGGTGACCAAATTAACCTTGTGGTAATAGGTCAATAGTTTGAGATTTTGTACTATGACTAGATCTCATGAAATGAGGAGGTCAAATTGATTTCGTGTAAGCAGTGCGACATACCCTGTTAACGTGAAATAATTACTATATGTAGCTATTAAATGATTTGTTTATTTTGTCCAGTTAGGGAGGAATTTCGGATACCAGTGTGGTCATCACTATTTGAGGGTATGTGGTGATGCATAAATCATTTCCTTATGTGGGCGGATGGTTTGAGTATTAAGCATATACCCTTGAAGATTTGGTAATGTAAGGTTTTTGAAATAGGTTCGCCCCGTGTGGGCTTAGGTTCGAATGCCAGCAAGGACATCACGTGATGTGGGAAAAATGGTTTGGGCAGGTATTTACCCCTTTTGGGCTATGTGGTATGTGTGATTGCCCCGTGTGGGCTATGAGTTGGATGTTGAGTGGACATCACGCAGGTAATTTGTGGGATATGTTATTGCCCTGTGTGGGGTAAGTGTTGGATGTTAAGTGGACATCACGTAAAAATTTAGGTATGAATATATGTTCACCCTGTACGGGGCTAAGGGTTGGAAGTCGAGTGGCCATCCTGCAAAAATGAGGGTATGTTCACCCCTTACGGGCTAAGAGTCGGATGTCAAGTGAACATCTTGCAGAAAAGGGGTAATGATGTTTCATGACTTTAATTGGTTCATGTTATCCTAGGGTGACATGATCTTGAGTGTCAACTAATCTTAAATATGTGCGACGTTGATTTGGCATCATGATGATGCGAAGGTGCTATGTTACATCATTTATGAGTGTGTGTGTTCAAGTGTCTGCACTAAGATTCATGGTTAGCATGCCATATTTGTACAATGTATGATGAATCGAAAGTAGTAAACACATAGCATGCAATATCCAACTTCTAATCATACAACTCCAACGCGTAGGGTTTTTGGCTAGTCTCTATCCTAAGTTTGGTTCATCTTAGTATCATGAGGATACTAGGGAGCGCACCTGCAAGAAAAATATAATGCATGATCATTTGTTGGGTAACACCCTAAGGAAATAGCCTATGGCTTATTTACATAGGTTTGCTTTTGTGGTTGTTGATGTAGAAGGTTCTTGTTACACTAAAATACACTCCAAGCCTCTCCCCAAATAGGTTCTAATAAGGGAGGTACATGCGATATGGCAACAAGTGCTCCACCCACTCAAGTACTATCTTTTCTCAAGGAGGTAAATTATTACAAGAGAAAGCTTTGCGGTAATAGGGTACCTTAAATTTACGGGCTAATCCCCTCTATTACAATGCGTTATTATGAATATGTCATAATTAAGAAAATATAGAATAATGTGATCAACAATTTTAGGCACTTATCCAAAATCTAAAACCTTTAAAAAAAGTTTAAGAAAAATCCCTAGCAGAGTCACCACTATGAGCGAACAACATGGAATTCGATGGGCTGAGAGCGTGCGAATGAAAGGAGCGGTCCACCAGGGTATTTTTGTTGAAAATAAAGATGTATAGGGTCAGGGACTCGGAAGGTTTGAAAGAGAAAGCGAAAACATGTTTAGAGTGGTCAAAATTGGAACCTCGTTGTCTCTTAGTGTAGTGTCTCCACCTAGATTAGCTCTTCTAGGAATTTAAGTCCTGTGAGGCTTAACGTCTAGGGGACGGCCCACTAAGACACAGAGATTCAGATTTGGGATAAGTTGCTTACTTCTTATTGGATCATATTATATTACATCTACAGAAAACCGTATTTCTTAATTGTGCATATTCGTACTTATGTTGTTTTCGAGTTTATAATGCATGATTTAAACATATTTGGAAAGCAATAACTTCACAAATAAAGTGATAAATAAATGTGGAAAAGTAAAGATTAAAATTACATAACCTCGGGGGATGCAACCGCCTACCTTATCTATTAATTACATTTTTTTAAAATATTTGTAATACCCGAAGGAAAATAAAAATCGTAGGAATACATCTAACCTAATCTACCAACATCCACAAAGGTTAGCATAAAGTATAACACAACATTTGCACATATGCTCGATTTAATTTTGAGAAGGCCCGTGTGGCCTAATTAAAATATGGACGATTAAAAATTCTTATTTTAGAATAAAACAAATCATTTTATTAACAAATTGTTGCTTATTTTAATTAATGAAAATGATAGCATGACAATAATGCAAGGTCTGTTATCTAGGAATAATTTTAATTGCCTTCGTTGGGGTATTCTAACATGTATACTGGAGAAACTCCACAATTGAATAAATTAAAAAGAAAGAGAAGGAGGAAGAAAGTTTACATAATACAATAAAATAAATACAATAAAATAATTTAAACAATTTAATTAAAATAAATAATTCCTAGGTCCACATGAAAAATAAAATAAAGAAATCAAGGGAAGAAGTAACTCTAGGAACTCAGAGGCTTACCCTTTTGTAGCGAATCCACGTCGACAAATCCGATTGATTCCCGGGAGTGTTTCTCGTTCGTTTTTAGTTGTGGTTTTGTGTGGCAAATAAAAGTTTATTTATCCTAAAAATAATAAGTCTTAGACTCTAAATTTGTTTTTGGTCCGAGAATACCTGAGAATTTTTAAGCAAAAGATGGAGAAAAATTGGTTTGAAAATGATAAAGTTCGGAATTCAAACTTGTTTTGGATTCTAATATAATCAAAGAATTTCTAAGAAAGATTTTAGAAAATCAGAATTATTTTATCAAGAAAAATAAATTTTTTTGTCGATAAAAAAGAAAATATTTTTTTGAGTTTCATCGAGAAGAAAAGAATTATTTTGATAAATTCAAAAAAGACCCCCCTATTTATAGGAGGAATTCAAAAAGGAATTCCCTTTGTAAAGGAGAATTATTTTGATAAATTCAAAAAAGACCCCCCTATTTTTTTTAATTTATTTTTTAAATATTATAT